>JAVGWX010000007.1:52827045-53047045 GCA_036924085.1 Ariolimax columbianus | reverse complement strand
TTATTCAATTCCATCGATACTAAAAAAACTGAGCATTCAATTTATTTTTGAATGCTTTCATTGACCCTGTCTCCGCCACATCCTCAGGCAAAGCATTTGAAGGAAGCATTCACCACTCTCTGACTAAAAAAAATTATTTCCTAATATCTAACCTGGACCTTTCTTAAAACAATTTGAAGCTGTGCCAACTTGTTCTTATAGCCTGTTGCACTTTGAAAAAGCATGTTAAAGTCTGAGTTAATTTTTCTATTGATTAATTTATAAATTTGAATTTCGTCACCTCGAATTCGTTTCTGTTCTAGACACAGTAGACCCGTTTTTCTGAGTCTTTCCTGAGAGTTAAAATTATATAATCCCACTATCAGTTGTGTCGCTGTTTATATCCTTTCTCGCATGTTTATATCCATTCTAAGAAAAGGTCTCCACACGTGAACACATTAGTCCAATTTAGGTCTCACTAATGATTTATACAGTTTGATTATCATTTCCTTGCTCGTATGTGTAATGTTTTTTTTTTGTATCATACCCAGCATAGCATTAAAATGTTTTCACTACCATCTGGACTTCTAAAATTTCTGTCTAGTTTATCTGGTATGTGGGTTGGAAAGGGACATGAAGTCACATTGCACCTCTCGTGGTGCCGAAGGCCACCTTTTGTTTGTTCTCCCCGCATGGACAAATGTATATGAATTTATTGAGCAGCGGGTTTATCAGTCTGCAATGGCTTGTTGGAATTAACAAAATCAGTCAAAAATGAAATGTACTGACGCAAACAGCATACATCTATAAACAGCAAAATAAAACAGCTACGTGTTCAAGAGTGAGTTTCCGAAATAACCTGCGCCTGGAAACAATAGGTATTACCTAATATGAAGGCCCGTAATTTTGATGTTTAAGACTCCAATCTGATGTTTAAGACTCCAAGCTGGCGTTTAAGACTCCAAGCTGATGTTTAAGACTCCAAGCTGGTGTTTACAGACTCCAAGCTGATGTTTAAGACTCCAATCTTGTGTTTACAGACTCCAAGCTGGTGTTTAAGACTTCAAGCTGGTGTTTAAGACTCAAAGCTGCTGTTTAAGATTCCAAGCTGCTGTTTAAGATTCCAAGCTGCTGTTTAAGATTCCAAGCTGCTGTGTAAGCGTCCAAGTTGCTGTTTAAGACTCCAAGCTGCTGTTTAACGATGAAGGATACAAGGATGAGGAGACATGCGATTGTGGAACGATACAAGACCCAGCCCGATTGATGATCTACACAAACCTTCTGGAGACATGCAATATAGGGACCAGGACTGACGAGGTATCAAACATCGCTGCAGGCTACTGGAAAGGTAAAACTAGTCCCTAATATAGGGATCATGTGTTATATACTTCAACAGATTAAGTCTGAGCTTTACAAAATGTATGCTGGCCAATTCTCTTTTATTCTGCCTTCCCTTTCGTTAGACTATGCCTGCTACCCATTCACAGTTGGGTAGACTGAAACTTTCTGATATTAAGGTTCAAACTGATATCTTTGTAATGAGGAACAATCTCTTAAAATGTCTATACCCTTTCCATCTCTTCACCTCTACGAACCTTCCCTCAAATATATACGTGAAAACAAATGCAATATTTGTTTGGGTTGGGCGAAATAAACTTCCTTGGATTTACATAATGCATGACTTTAACATCAAAACAGGTTCGAACGGAGTAAAGCGTTTGCTAGGACAGTAGGAGTGTGTACAACCAACGACCTGCAAGCACGATCAGTATCCTCACATCTTCGTCATTCGCTGAGAAAGAATGGTCACCTATGGGTATCCCCAAAGTGTAGTGAAGTCGATTCTTATGAACATAACAGAACATTCATGAGAGTAGCATGCATACCTTCTTAACATCCCCTGCAGGCTTACAGGTGTATATTAGTGCATCCATCAGCATTAAAAGAGCCCAGGTGAAAATGGAGCTTTACAGGCAGTCAGTATTGATCGGCCAGGAAGCAATCACATCTAGTTACTCGAGCCGTGCTAAGACTTTACAGATAGCTCCGGTTTTATGGACGGTTTAATCGCATTAAGCTGGAAGGTTTGGCTCGGCTGTGAGATTGCAAGCCCGATATCAGGTTGAATTATGTGCGCAGGAGGTAACGTCAATCCGGGTCAAAGTTGTTGGGTGCGAGGATAACTTCTTTCTTAGATCAGTCATTTTTAAAAAGTGGTAAGCAAATTCAAATACAAATAGTGAAACAAAGTAGTTTAAAAAGAGTTGACTACAATCACGTACAAGAATGATAACGAAAGTCATATAAAACTGGGTTAACATGTCATAGATTGGTTGCCTTCTTCTTCTTTTTTTGCGTTTGTTCTCAAAATACATCTACTAAGCCCTGAACAGAGCTTTGAAAAGTAGCAGGATGTAGTCAAGTGAACAGAATGCGTTGCATCGCTAGTTTACAGCTTGATCGCGATATGTGTACCTTTTTGGTCCGACACATCCGTCTTCGGCAGAGTGTTTATCAAAGTCATACTAAAAAGACTATTATATATAACAAGCTGAAATTATGTAGCCTAGTTTTGTTATGGTTTATCCTCACACAATAATTTTAAAAAGTGTGTTCCTTCTTCCTCTTATTATTTTTATTATTATTCTCCGTAAACTGTCGGACGTCGACCTGAATTTATCAAAGTAAGCAGCGCTCATCCTGAGACTGTCGTCACTGACATTTAGCTTGTCTAGAGTTGAAACTGGTGATGGTCACACATACGTTCTCTCGTCTTTGTATGTCGGGCACTTTTCCAGTAGATGTTCCGTGGTCATTTTCCAAGTACCACAGGTGCATTCGTCAGTGGCAATTATCTTCAGTTTATTGAATATATGGTACCTCAGTCTGTTTTGGCCTGTGTGGAGTCTGAAGACCACCACCTGCTCTCTTCTGTTCAACTGGTAATAAGCATCATTTGTTGTGTATCTAGGATGCTCTGTTTCCCGTTTGTGTAGGTTAAAGGTTAAAGGTGACTCGACTTCATCGCCGCGGGTTTCCATATATGGCTTCGTCTCTCTCCGTAGAACAGTATCCAGCCTGCCGAGAGCTTCGCACAATGCACGAACCTGTAGCCCTAGCGATGAACTCAGGGATCTCCGGAAGCATTGTCATCATAGGCCTACCGTCAAAGATCGAATTCGAACCACGCCCGTCTTAACATGAGGCTTGGCCACTTCGCCACAGAGACCCCTTATGTTTGCATCTGGTCCTAATAAACCGTTTGGACTATTTGTAGGTCACACTTGAATCTGGTACACATTTATAAAACGCTCAACTGATCAGAACAAAGTTCAGCCTAGTTACATTTCAGGATTCTCAGAACATTGCTGGCTATTTAGGTTTTAACTATTTTATTTCCAAAATTTTGAAGGATGTCTTCTTCGGCTTCTGCTTCTTCGTTCATAATCAGATCAAGGTTCCAGTTTCTCTTATAAAGGACACCGTTGTTTGTAATGCGGTTTCGTCTCCATACAGCTTTTGTCCCATCTCTGTCTCACGAGGCCAGTATTGTTCTCTCTTTTCCCGCGTGAGCGTGCAGCTTTGCAGGATGAGTTCCGCGGTCATGATATGCTCCTCACATGGGCACCTGTCATCTGTCCCAAATCCTCATTTTGTTGTAAAGATGACCCTTGATTCTGTTGTGCTCAGTACTCAGTCTGAAGATGACGACGTGCTCTTCTCTAGTTAAGTTAAAGTACATGTTTGTTTTTTTGGAAGTCGGGGAGTTGATCTGCCCATTTTACCCTGAAGTTGGCTTTAATTATGGTCTTGGCACAATTATATGTGATACTCAGGTCTGTTTGTGGGGATGCTCCTCCACTCTTTAGTAGTTTTTCTCCAGCTTCATAGCCTTCAATATTGCAGTGGGATGGAATCAACTGTATTACCAACCTTGGGTGTTCTGCTGAGAGCTATGTCAGGGAGAACACACATTGCTCGAGATCTTCATCTTTGTGATGTTTTAGCGCTACTAATACTGACGCGGCATCAGTTAGGAATACTATGTTTACTTGGTGGATATCTTTATCTTGGATTACAAGCTCAGCGTCAGTGCCTCTGCTTTTGCACGTAAATTATTGGAATATGTTCCCGTCGTTAATACTCGAGTTTTTTCTTCTCCATTCCCTAGTCTGTAATATATCCTCCACCTACATTGGATGTGGCTTTGTTAGATGAGCCATCTGTATATACGTGTATCCATGTTTCTGGTGGGTATACTCTTCTAAGATATTCTTCTGTGATACATTTTCTTTCTGAATCTATGAAGGATGTGAGGGGGACGTGGTGAAGATATAGAGATACATACAATTCAAACTTGACTGATTAGCGTTCTTGAAACAGCAAAATAAAATACCTACGTGTTCAAGAGAGGAGGAGGTTGAGGCTAAGATACAGCAATAAGTAAGTTGGTGCAGCCAGCGAGGCGTAGCTGTCTGCTGTATTCTAGGTCAGCGTACTATTGTTGACCCTATTCCTCCTCTAAATGGCGGCCAGGGATACTAGCTGTTCTAGTGTAGTTTGGATAAGTGAAAAGGAATCTCAGACAGAAGGCAAACCAGGTTACAAAAATATCGTGTTAACACTAGATGTGTAAAGCCGAAAGGCGTAGATTACACAGCATCGCCGAACGCTACATCATAAGTCTACATCATCTTTTTTCTTTTTTTCAGAACGAACACCGAAGAAGAAACAGAGGAAAAGGAAAACGAAGAAGGAAAAGAGAAAACAGAAGAAGAAGAAGAACACCAATGAAACGAATACCTACACACATTACTGCTGAAGTCAGATGTATTGAGCCATTACGTACAAGACAGCACAAGGCCTGTTTGGGAAAGAAAGTTGAACGAAAACAAGAATTATCTAAAGAAAATAATAAAATGAAAGTCCAGAATTAGGTGATAATGAAGGAGACCCTTAGAGACAGACCAAGAGAACAGCCAGGCAGGGAATAGTGGAAGAAGTTGTACGAAGATAATAAATCCAGGCAAAGTTTTAAACATCCTGATAACCAAAACGCTAAACAACTCAAAAGAACGAGCAATATGAGAGCTGTAAAAAATCACGAGTCAACACTGAGGTACCGAACGAAGGATGGACGAAGACTAAACGAAATAGAATATATTTACTGTCATGAAAGACGCCACGAGATGTGATGGACTCAGCATGAATCATCACTCATCGGTTTAAAATCTACAACAAACAGAACATACAATAAAAAAGAAGCAAAACACGGACGCACTGTTTGATAAAGGCGCGAATGGAGAACCGGCAAGCCGGTCTCTCTGAACATTGTATCATTATCCCACCGTTTCTCACGCTCAACTAGTAACTAGATTAAACAAGATTCTATCACATAACAGTCATGGATAACATTCAACAGAAAGGGTCTACCATTAAGATACGTTTCCCACCCCCAAACAAATCTCCAAGATCTTAAAGCAAACACAATGATATTATCTACATGTTAATATGCCATATGTACTGAATTAACAAAAAAACACGAATAACGAAAAGCAGAAAAACCAGAAAGAAATCATGAGAACGAAGATCTGAAACGAAAGAATGTTGCGATAGTAGGAAGTAAGAACTAGAAAAACGGAAGGGAGTCCCTGCCGAAGACGGATGTGTCGTATCAAAAGGAGGCAAATAGCACAGTCAAGCTGTAGACTAGAAACACAACGCATTCCGTTAACTGAATTAAAACTCCGGTTCAGGGCTTTGTAGCGAGAGATTGAGAACGAACGCAGAGGAAGAAGAAAAAGAAGAAGAAGAAGAAGCAGAAGCAGGAAGGGATACTAATAAATTGTTTTGGGAAATAGAAAATACTTGGAATACTTGAAATCATGGCATTCAAACAGGCATGTTAATGTGTGTTGCCAGGTAGCCGAAAGCTATCGGCTATTCGTAGTTGGTATTTTACACGTCCTGCGGTTTAATAGGTCTGGGCAAAGGCGGCAATAAATTGGTTAATTTTTTAGCTTCAATTTTGATCGGGCAGTGATAGTTAATCCTAATCTTTTCGATTTCTAACTGCCAAGACATTTTTAAAGTACTCAAAACTGTGCACCATGTCCAACCGCTGACGCTATGTCTATGCGCAGAGTGTCGATCGGAATCGCTTCATACTCCCCAAGTGGAGCCGTGTACTCCGCAGCCTTGAGATGAGAACCGCGAGGAGTGTGTTAGACCAATGTTTGTGTCTAACTTTCCGTACCTGTAAGTGTCAAACTCCCTGTTTCCACGTGTCCCGCCGCCGAGGCTTATGACGATGTCCCCCTGTTGGTCAGCGTGACCTTTGCTGTGCTGATAATACGAGGTTGGGAGAGGTATAGTGTAACTTCGGGTGGAGGAAGGGGTGAGCAGGAGGTAGTCGGCTTCATTTCGAGCAGAAAGGTCCTTGAGTAGTGAGAATCTGGACTTAATTCTGGTGTGCAGTTAAGTGGAACGTTGTTGTCCGTCATGGAGTGGTTTTCCACGGCTTTAGCCTGGCATGAAATGCAACGAAATGCAGCATAACAAACAGGATAACCGATTGAAAGAACATAAATTCCACAGAAAAAAGTCCTTTATACCACCCGGTGAAGGAGTTGTGAAATTTAATCCGAATAGGAACCACCAAACATCGGAAAACTCGACACAAACCCTGGAGCGAGTCGAGAGCGCAGCCACTTTTCCTGTACGCTAGTACAGTTAAGCACGAAATACTGATCAAGACCTTGTGACAGGGTCAGGCAAAATACCCTGACGAAGACCACAATTTCACTTACATGTGGCGTTCCATGGAAACATGCTGCTTTCAGGCAGCCTGGATGATGATATGTGGATCGATGCGACCCTCGTAGTAGTGAGCGTCACGTAAATGAATCCAAACATAGCACAACTACCTGAAAGACCGCGATCCACCTTCATTAGGATGCTCAGGATGTGAGGAAAACTACTACAAGACGCCACTTAAGGCCCTTTTCAGGGCGCACAATATAGTAGACCCACTCATGGTAGGCATACAACAATAACAACAATGACGTGCTAGAAAGGTGAAAGTAGTGCTATTCTTTTCGTTTTGGGTACCACTGCCAGGGCTGGTACAGCCATCTCGTCTCTTATAGTTGTTCCATTAAACCTGAAAGGACGCAAGGCCATCACATCTCACTACTACATGATCAGCGTGTGAGTGAGATGTCTTGGACATGATACTTACGGGGTGCGTCCCAGCACTCCCTGGTTCTTCTTTCCTTCGCCTTATCTCTCTTTCCCTCAAGGATATGTGAGTTGCACTATGTTTTTATTTTGCCGCTTGTCAGCCCAGTGCGTCCGACCTCGGCATTCATTTTATGCAGGGTGTACTATTAAAAAATAATTTCAAAAAAAACAAAAAAAAACAAAAAAACCGGTACACTGCGTTTTCTAAGGGTTTGCTACCTTGAGATAACGGCCGGTGCTGTGATTGGGGAGCGAACCCAGCACTTTCGAGCTGTTAGCAGTGTCACTTAACCACTAGCCCATGCCGTCCCCGCCTCCTTCGATTTAGATGTGTGAATCTATCGTTGGCCTGTGTGAATATTTTCTAGCCACATGAAAATGTGCACTGTCAGTAAACAGAGTGAAGAGGGCTCTACTCATCAGAATCACCCATGCGCACTGGCCTGTGGAAATATGATATAGCTAAACGAAGTAGCGTATAGCGTTGCCAAACTAGTCGGAGTGAAAAACACTATAAATCGGAGGAATTCATTAATCCCAATGGGGAAAACAAGCATATTACGTTTCCGTGAACACATTTACAAGTCATCGACTTTCATTCAAATATGTGACCCGGTGGCATCCATGAGAAACTCAAACACGAAAACAAACTAGATCCGCAGTCGGTTAGACGCTAGCTATCGTGTACCAATTAATATTCCCATGTGTTACTTAACAGCCCTCACACGGTGAGCAAAGAATAGTAAAGCCGTAACTTGCTTGGCTTGTGTAAGAGGCGAGGCGACTAAGAGGTATTGGAAATTGAGCTTGCTAACCCCATCCTGAAAAAAACCTATAAAGGTACAAGACAAGATAAATCCGCAGAACTGTGGTAGTAATGGAGTGACTGCAAGTCAAATAATATATTTACATATTGATAGCATGGGAATTAACCCGTATGACACAAAGTTGAAAGAAACACATCAACTGTAAACCTCCGGTCGCGTTGTTAAAGGAGAAACGTTTGAAAACAAGAATACAGACAGGAAGAGGAGCTTTTATTACACTAGGGAACTTATCGAAATGTTGTTGTTGTTGTTGTTGTTGTTTGCGAATGTCCACAACGAGTAGGTTACTCTTTCGCGCGCCCTGAAACGGACGTTAAGTGGCAGGTTGCAGTAGCTTTATTCACATCCCGAGCGTGCAGATGGAGTTGGATCGGGGTCTTCCAGGTGGTTGTGCTATGCTTGGCTTCAATTGTGTGTCACTCACTACTACAGCAATCGCGTCGATCCCTAAATCCCGTTAGCCAGGCTGCCATGAAAACAGCTCGTTTTCAGGAAGGGCTACTAGGAAGCCGATGTGAGGATCATGGCCAGTATGTTTTGGCTGATCCTGACTAACATGTCTGATCAGTATATTTTGCCTGTCCAGACGTTAGTCTTCCTCCTTAAACTTATCGAAATAATAAGAACTTATCGAAATAAAAACGAAATAATCCCAACACAAACATACAAATCTTCAACTACAATGTAAAATCAGTTCGTTTTGATGGATCTGATAGAAAACCACCCCATACCACAAGGAGAGACGTGTACCAATTTCTTAGCTGGAGCAATATCTGTAAATGCAGCAACACAGATTAGTATCAGCCAAAACACAACTACTAAGAAAACCTTTATTCTAACAGACTCAAGGAGTATCCTATAAACAACGTCAAGCCCCAGACAAGATAGACTTTCACTCGAAATAAAATGTCCCCAAATAAAGATTTAGTCATACAGTGATTACTAGCCCACTGTGTGGTCCTTGAAAACCAGAAGGCAGATGAACTCGCAAAAGCCTGAAGTGGCGACACACTGACTCGCTATCCACATACCTATCAAGAAGCAAAGATAATCATCAAACGATCCATACGAACAGAATGGAGAGACCAGCACAAAGAATATAAGCCAGAAAATGACAGCAAAGAGGAAACGTGGCAGAATTTGGCAGACAAAGATCTTAAAACCCAGAACGAGACATCACACACTCAAGGTCTTGGAAACACCACTACGTGTAATCGTGAAACACTAGAACATATCCTGCAAGACTGCCCCACTCATGCAGACCGAAGAGGGGCAGTTTGGCCTGGGGGAGCGACCATGCTCGAACAGTTGTAGGGGACCGGGCGAAGACCTGAAACGCAGTCTCATTTGTGAACCTCACCGGACAGGAAGCATAGCATCAGTTGAAAGAAGAAGAAGAAGAAGAAGAAGAAGAAAAAAAAAAGAAGAAGAAGATGCCACTACAACATGGACAACAAAAACAACCATCAAAAAGGTACGCGTTTTATGAAAATGTAAGCTCTCGCAGAATATCGAGATTGAAATGGTATAAATACAAGCGATCTTGTAGAAATGTTGGATAGAACAAAACACATATCAGTGTAACATGTAGAGAACACGCTGACGTTGGATAGGACATACATTAAGGAATCCTGCTGAGAGAATGACTACATTGTATCTATTCTGGAGTCCCTACCCAAGACGTAGACCAAAATACACATGGAGATGATAGCTCCAGACAAACATAAAGGACAGGGAAGACGTGTAAAAAAGTGGAATAGATGACTTATGACAGGATGGCTTGGCTTGGCTTCATTCATTCTCAATTTCCCACTACCAAACACTGAAAGGGCTTAATAGCAGAATGTAGTCCAGAGAACGGAATGCGTTGTGTCGTAGTTTACAGCTTGACTGCGATATTTGCACCTTTCGGTCTAACACATCCGACTTCAGCAAATAATGACAGGATGACTTAGCATATGTTTGTTTGACCTGTGATCCACTGTCAGCTGGACAGTAGTTTTTTTATTGACTGATTGATGTCTTAAACAGATAAAAACCAGGCTGTGCATATGAAGATTACGTATATTTTGTGCGAATTCACCCCAGTCTCCATTTTTTTTTTTTTTTTTTTTTTTTTGCGTTCGCCTTATTTCTCTAATCCCCAAGGCGGTGTGCGTTGCACTGTAGTTTTTATTTTTGCGCCTGTCGGCCCAATGCATCCGACTTCAGCATGCATTTTATGTAAGGGTCTGCTTCCTCCTGCATTTTCTAAGGGTTTGCTTCCCCGGGGTAACGGCAGGTGCTGTGATGGGGATCGAACCCAGCACCTTCGGATTGTGAGCCGTGCCACTTATCCACTAGGCCACGCCGTCCCCTGCAGTCTCCATTTGATATCAGCGAATACCATCAGCTTGTTCTTACAATACATCAAATACATGTAAACGAATCTGCTCGCATGTCTTAACTATGCATTACCTTATTAGCGACAGATCTTCGTAGTGGTAGACCACTCGCTTTTCATGACAAAGGTGCGTGGTTCAACTGTATTGGGTACCTGACTGACGTCAAGGGAGGGAAAAGAGCAGCGAGAAACGAAATTAGTCATCCCACCTCACAAAGTTTTGACTTATTTCAATTAATGCTATAACACGTCATCCCCGACATCATTGTCTGCTATGGAACTACCTTTACCTTTAATATCCTGTTACCGAGTACCGGGTTAGCATTCCCTCTTCGACCCCTTCTACTTAGTCAGTCTGCCTTGCTGCAGCCTGTTATCCAGGATCACCGCGTGGAGGTGTAGAAGGGCCTTGGCAGCTCTGGTTTGCTGAACCTGACGCTAGCACTCAGTTATGGATCGCTGACCACTGCAGCTCATGCACTAGTCCGACGTTTGAATTCTCTTTTGTTACATAGTCGGACAGACGTATTAGACAGTTCAAGCGCATTGACTGACGAACGGACAAATGGCGAGAATTATGTGTGTTCTTCTTCTGTTGCGTCTGTTCTCAATCTCCCGCGACCAAGCCCTGAACAGGGTGTTGCAAGTAGCAGGATGTATTCCTGAGAACGGAATGCGTTGTGTAGCTAATTTACAGCTTGTTTGTGATATTTGCAACTTTCGGTCAGACACATCCGTCTTCGACAGTACGTGTCATGATTACCGAGATAACTGTGGTCGAAGAGTTTCGATATCTGCCTGCTGACAAGGAAGGATGCGGATCAAATCATCGGTAAGGCATATGGTGTTTATCTGTTGGGGGTGACAAACATAGCCAGCACGCGAATTGATGACAGCAATCACAAAACGGCCTGTTGTCACATGTCTAAAAACCAGCAGTGGAAATACAATCATACTACTACAATGACAGATTGCTGAGCAGCATTGCTAAAAAGGAGGTCATAGTAACTAAGAGACAAGAGGGACAATTCTTGTAAGAAACAAACGAACGAAAGAACAAAACGCTGGAGGGTTCGAATCGTGCAAGTTTTACACGTCAGTGGTCTCAAGGGTGGTGAGACCATGTCCTATTCATTTCAGATACAGCCGTTAAGATTGACGGTCCAATAACATGCTTTGTACGTAATGAAAAAACAACCCTGGACACTTCAACACTGAAATGAGCCGGGGATCAAGATGCTCAACAGTGCACGAGATGCATAAGTCAACGACCTATAGCTGATTGCTAGCGTCAGGGCCAGCGAACTATAATTTCCAAGATCCGTCTAAACTTCAACGATGGTCTTGGATAAATTGATGCAACAGGGCAGACTGGCTAAAGAGAAGGGATTGAATAGATAAGGCTAACCCTGTACTCAATAATACCTGCTGAAGTCGGATGTGCCGGACTGAGAAGTGCAGATATGACAGTCAAGCTGTAAACTACGACTCCACACATTTCGTTCTCGGACTACATTCTGCTACTTGCAAAGCCGATTTTAGGGCGCGTTAGTGGGGATTTAAAAAGGAAGGAAAAACAAGGATGGGGAAAAGAGCGGGCTGTTAGCCGCTGTCCAGCCAGACATTCTAAGGCTAATCCGTGTTTTCATGAGAGTGAAAATGAGGAGCATTCCATCAAACAATGACACAAGAGGCCATGCTTGCCGTTACACACCCTCTACATGTCCAAACTACACACCCTCTACGTGTCCAGACTACACCCTCTACGTGTCCTAACTACACATCCTCTACACGTCTAGACTACACACCCTCTACATGTCCAGACTACACACCCTCTACGTGTCCTAACTACACACCCTCTACATGTCCAGACTACACACCCTCTACATGTCCAAACTACACACCCTCTACATGTCCAGACTACACAACCTCTACATGTCCAGACTACACACCCTCTACATGTCCTAACTACACACCCTCTACATGTCCAGACTACACACCCTCTACATGTCCTAACTACACACCCTCTACATGTCCTAACTACACACCCTCTACATGTCCTAACTACACACTCTCTACATGTCCTAACTACACACCCTCTAAATGTCCCAATTACACACCCTCTACATGTCCTAACTACACACCCTCTACGTGTCCTAACTACACACCCTCTACATGTCCTAACTACACACCCTCTACGTGTCCTAACTACACACCCTCTACATGTCCTAGCTAATCTACCTCTACATGTTCTAACTACACACCCTCTACATGTCCAGACTACTCACCCTCTACTTGTCCAGACTACTCACCCTCTACATGTCCAGACTACTCACCCTCTACATGTCCAGAGTACTCACCCTCTACATGTCCAGACTACTCACCCTCTACATGTCCAGACTACTCACCCTCTACATGTCCAGACTACTCACCCTCTACATGTCCAGACTACTCACCCTCTACATGTCCAGACTACTCACCCTCTACATGTCCAGACTACTCACCCTCTACATGTCCAGACTACTCACCCTCTACATGTCCAGACTACTCACCCTCTACATGTCCAGACTACACACCCTCTACATGTCCCAACTACACACCCTCTATATGTCCTAGTTAATCAACCTCTACATGTCCAGACTACTCACCCTCTACATGTCCAGACTACACACCCTCTACATGTCCCAACTACACACCCTCTATATGTCCTAGTTAATCAACCTCTACATGTCCAGACTACACACCCTCTACATGTCCGAACTACACACCTTATACATGCCCCAACTACACACCTTTGCCATGTCCTAACCACTCATCTTCCCCACGCCATTGCATATCCTTTGCATGTCCTTACTACCTTTGTCTCATAACTACGAACCATAGACATGTTCTTTCCATACACAAACTTCATTTCATAAGCACACACCATTTCCATGTCCCAACTACACGTTATCCGTGTCCTAACTAAACACCCTTCCCATATCTTATCTAAACGCCTTCTCCATGTCTTTATTACACGCCCTCTCCATGCCCTTAGAACCCTTTCCATGTCCTTATTACACGCCTTCTTCATGCCCTATGTGTTCATCATGTCCTAACGTTACACTCTGTTCATGTACTAACCACACACCATCCAAATGTTCTTACAGCAAACCTCGTCCATGCCCGTACACAACAATTCCTTGTCCTATCTACACACCCTCTCCATATACTACCTTCAACCCTGTGCTTAAACCCCGATACAACTTCAAACCTACGTGCTTCCACACCGAACACTCCCTTTAAATCCAGGTCATATTGTCAGGACGTTATCACGTTCTATGCAATAGTAGTGGAAAAGTGCAATCAAATCCACATAGATCTCCAGGACACAGAAGAATCGACATCAGCCCAATGTCCAGTAACATCACAGGTGATGTAGTACGGTCATCAAATAAGATTGCCTGCACATGATTTGCCTTAGCTGAGTCTTAATCAAGGGCATACAAGCTAATGAGACTTTGGATTTTGTAAGCTTATAGCTAAGATTGTCTGCGACTAGTTACACGCATTTTTGGGTAAGTTAAAGATATGCTCAACAAATGAGTATCAGAAGGATTCTGCTAAGTAAAATCACCTGGCACAATGATGACTAAGTCACTTCTAGAGGGCCATTGGTGAATAACATATGGGCCTAGTCCCAAATCCCCAATATGCCTCACAGCGTGTAAACAATATATTGTCTTCTTTTTTAAAGACAGTCAGAGACACAGCCAGTGTTATCATACGGTAAAGCCACCGAGTTCGATCCTTGTTATGGATATACTGCAGTCAATCCAGCACTATATGGGCACCTAGCGTATTATTAAGGAAGGTCAGCCAATGATTACGGAAACTACCCTCATCGCCTAATAAAAGTTAAGGCTTTGTACAATGGAGTCTCAACACTTCATCTCCGACAGCAGAGTCAGCCTTGAAACTGGATGTACCTTTCTAAACGTTGTTCAAGAAATCGAAGAATAAAACATACTGATCAAGGTGGGAGAGTAGAGTATTGACTGTCAGGTAAAACATACCGAAGAAGGTGGGGCCGAACGACAATCAGAATCAGGGAAACATACTGTTCAAGGTGGGAGCAAAAAGCAATCAGGATCAGGTGAAACGCACTGATCAAAGTAGGAGAGAAGTATAATCAGGGCCAGGTTAGACATACCGATGCACGTAGGTCTGAGAATTAATCAGGGTCAGGTAAACATACTGATCAAAGTGGGAGAGAAGAGTAATTAGGGTAAGGCGAAACATACTGTAGTAGGTATGAGGAGAGGGAGGGGTCAGCAAAGATTAATCAGTGTCAGGTGAAACATACTGGTCAAGGTGGAAGAGAAAAGTAATCAGGGTCAGGTGAGACATACTTGAAAAGGTGGGCGCTAAGAGTAATTAAGGTCAAATGAAACATACATCCCATCACGTCCACGTTCCTGCTCCAGAAAATAGTCTGTGTCATATCACTCTGAACAGTAAGACAGACATCGTTACAGTAATCCCCATATTGATGAGCCTCTTGTCGGACATTGTTACAGCATTCCCTTTATTGGTGAGCCTACTGACGGATATTGTTACAGTAATCCCTATATTGGTAAGCCTACTGACGGACATTGTTACAATAATCCCTATATTGGTGAGCCTACTGACGGACATTGTTACAGTAATCCTTATATTGGTGAGCCTACTGACGGACATTGTTACAGTAATCCCTATATTGGTCAGCCTACTGACGGACATTGTTACAGTAATCCCTATATTGGTCAGCCTACTGACGGACATTGTTACAGTAATCCCTATATTGGTCAGCCTACTGACGGACATTGTTACAGTTATCCCTATATTGGTGAGCATCGTTCCAGTAATCCCTATATTGGTGAGCCTACTGGCGGACATTGTTACAATAATCCCTATATTGGTGAGCCTACTGACGGACATTGTTTCAGCAATCCTTATATTGGTGAGCCTACTGACGGACATTGTTTCAGCAATCCCTATATTGGTGAACTTAATGATGTGCGTCACGCTACACTCCAGTCGTGAGAAACCTAGTCCATCTTCTCAAGTTCGATTCTCTATAAAGAGCCACTGTAACCAGTTAGGAAAGAAAAGACGCCAAGAGCTAACTCATCTCATCAGGATACTCCTCCAAAAACCACAGAAGCAGTTCCATGCTAGATAAACGTTATGTGGATTCTTGCTCCGCTCAATCTTCTACATTCCACAACTGGGAACACAAGATTCACTTCCTAATTTCCCATATCATGTGTTGCATAGAGGTTGGAGTTCTGCATACAATATAAGATTCAAACCACGTCGTGCTCAGACCAAATATGCCGTTGTTTCTTATCATGGTGTGATCGCGACTCAGGTTAGGTAATAAATTCATACCTGACCAAGATTCTAGACAAAGAATCGAATTCTTCGAGTCAAAATGTTACAGAAAGATCCTCAGAATACCCTGGACAGAGAAAAATACAAATGTAGACATTCGACAAGAGTTGAGCATAGAGGAGAACTGGTTTATCAATTACATTTTGGCTAGAAAATGCAAATACTTTGGTCACATCAAGAGACACAACGGTCTTGAGAGAACGGTGAAAGAAGGTATGGTGCCAGGCAAAAGAGGAAGGGGTAGACCAAGAAGACGATGGCACCAAGATATCCAGGAATGCCTGAGTATGACTGTGGCGGAGGCTGGAGTTTTGGCAAGAGAACGAGTTTCTTTCAGACTGTGATGGGAGCGACGTTCTACAAAGGACATGCTACATGATGATCATGACCTTACCAAGTCGTGGGACGATTTCTGAGTACGTTCTCTGTCGTCTGTGCGTTTACCAATGAAAGGGACTGAGCATATGGAGTCCAGGTGTAATGAAGTCGGCTCTGAATGGGATTCAATATCTATCCATCATACATAGAACATTGATCTAGATTTGTATTTCAAACGAAAAAGATCAAATTCATATTCGGTATGTTTGACCACGTCAGTGACAGATCGATTCGTGGTGTCCTTCAGCAGATTTCAGCTGTTGTGAGGTGTGCTGACCGGTTCCCTGTAAAACTGTTTTTTCATCGCGCTATCCGTAAGTCATGTACCAATTTACAGAGGGATCGACAGGAGAGTGGTATTAAGATGAACCCCATACCGTTACCGCGAAAAGCGAGTGGTTTATCGCTACATTAATCAGACGCTCAAAACGGGTTTAGCACTTGTTTATCTAGCCAGGATTACAGAGTTCGCTTCCGTGAAGCAACAGGATCCAGACATAGACCAGACGTTGAAGGTTACCTGTAATGGATCGTTCACAGCTTCCATGCTCTGAAATAGATGTGCAATCTGACAAGCTATTCTTTACTCTATTGATGATTTCCTTTGTCGTCGACCTATTTCAATATTGCTCCCTATTTTCTCTTGAATTATAGTTTTCAGCAAGATGTTACGTTGTTCTGGGTGGTGACAATATTTACAATGTATTACTATGTTACACCACCTGACTCTGCTACAATGCTGACTCCTACAATTCTGACTCTGCTACGATGCTGACTCTGGTACAATGCTGATTCTGCTACAATGTCTTACTATGTTACACTGCATGACTCTGCTGCAATGCTGACTCTGCTACAATGTGTGACTTTGTTACAATATCTGACTCTACTACAGTACTGCTACAATATCTGACCCTGCAACAATGTATGACTCTGCTACTATGTCTATGCCACAATGTCTCTGTTACAATGTATGACTCTGCTACAATGTCTGACTCTGCTATCATATCTGACCCTGCAACAATGTATGACTCTGCTACTATGTCTGACTCTGCTATCATATCTGACCCTGCAACAATGTATGACTCTGCTACAATGTCTACTACAATATCTGACTCTGCTACAATGTCTGACTCTGCTATCATATCTGACTCTGCAACAATGTATGAATCTGTTACTATGTCTATGCTACAATGTCTCTGTTACAATGTATGACTCTGCTACAATGTCTGACTCTGCTATCATATCTGACCCTGCAACAATGTATGACTCTGCTACTATGTTTATGCTACAATGTCTCTGTTACAATGTATGACTCTGCTACTATATCTGACTCTGCTATCATATCTGACCCTGCAACAATGTATGACTCTGCTACAATGCCTGCTACAATATCTGACTCTGCTACAATGTCTGACTCTGCTATCATATCTGACTCTGCAACAAAGTATGACTCTGCTACTATGTCTATGCTACAATGTCTGTTACAATGCATGACTGAATCTGGAATATGTCATTAATGTATTTAAACTAACTTCCCCTATAATTCTCCGTCTGTTTTACATTCCTTCATTAGACCATTGCTGCGAAATATGTGTTCTCTGGTGGCTGTAAATACCAATCATGGTACGGCACAGCCTACCACATTCAGAGAACACATGTGGGGAGCCGGCTGTGAAATAGTTGTGAGTATTGTTATTTTGAGCAGCACATTTTCCCTGAGCCTCCACGATGACTGAACTCTCTGCGATCTGAGCACCTACGGTGATACCAGCTCGCCAGGTGATATTATCTTTTGCAAGCATATATCACGAAGTTATGCCACTATTGAATGAAGCATATTATGGCAGTGTCGACAGCCTCAGGATGACGGCTGCTTTTTTCGAAAAAATAATGGTTTCTGTCTGACTGCGTACGAAGAAGAAGAAGAATGAAGCATATTAGATATTTAAACAGTCTATATCTCGTATCTTCTGCCCTTCTTGTCAGCATCTTCCTGTTTTGAGCACACCATATAACAGCTAGCATTCGAACAACATGTTATGTCCATCGCAGCTGAGTTATTTTCGGAAATGTATTAATGCTTAACATGTTAGTATTGTTAAGAATTTCAGATCTAGGCACTTTGTCTCGTCACTAATTCCTGAGCAGTCTACACAGACACTTCAAGTCAAAACGATTGACCTGTCTGGCATGTCTACTATACACTGTCCATGTTTCACAAACATGCAGCAAAGTAGATAATACCACAGCACGAAACACATTTGTCTTTGTGGCCACACTGATGCCGTGTTGATTCCAAACGTTTGCCGGGAGCCGCCCAAACGTAGGAGAAATCAAGTTATTTCCCTCATTGTCGATATTGGTCTCTCTAGTGAGAGTACTGCCCAGGTAGGTAGAGCTAGCGACTGTCTTGTGGGGGTGCTGCCCAGGTAGGTAGAGCTAGCGACTGTCTGGTGAGGATACTGCCCAGGTAGGTAGAGCTAGCGACTGTCTTGTGGGGGTGCTGCCCAGGTAGGTAAAACTAGCGATGCCTGGTGGGAGTATTGCCCAGATAGGTGGAACTAGCGACTGTCTAGTGAGGGCACTGCCCAGGTAGGTGGAACTAGCGACTGTCTGGTGAAGGCACTGCCCAGGTAGGTGGAACTAGGCCCTGTTTTGGGAGGGTACTGCCCAGGTAGATGGAACTAGCGACTGTCTGGTGAGGGTACTGCCCAGGTAGGTAGAGCTAGCGACTGTCTTGTGGGGGTGCTGCCCAGGTAGGTAAAACTAGCGATGCCTGGTGGGAGTATTGCCCAGATAGGTGGAACTAGCGACTGTCTAGTGAGGGCACTGCCCAGGTAGGTGGAACTAGCGACTGTCTGGTGAGGGTACTGCCCATAAGTGGAATTAGCGACTGTCTGGTGAGGGTACTGCCCAGGTAGGTGGAACTAGCGACTGTCTGGTGAGGGAACTGCCCAGGTAAGTAGAACTAGCGACTGTCTGGTGAGGGTACAGCCCAGGTAGGTGGAACTAGCGACTGTCTGGTGAGGGTACAGCCCAGGTAGGTGGAACGCGACTGTCTGCTGAGGGTACTGACCAGGTAAGTAGAACTAGCGACTGTCTGGTGAGGGTACAGCCCAGGTAGGTGGAACTAGCGACTGTCTCTAAAATATGATTCTCTACAATAATGTTCAGTGTACGGCTTCCCAATGGCTGACTGGAATAGTGTGTCCTCTTCTCCTAGTGTTGATCGTGAGACCAAAAGGTCTAGTTTTTCTGGGAAAGTTTTGATAGCGCAAACGTCTACAAATAGGATATCCAGGATAATAGCCTCACCCACCCTGGTGTATGACTTCCGACCTATCGGGATGAACAGCTGACAGTGCATCGTGTATCTGATATGAATGTTATTAGCAGAACTATGGTCATCCTCTTTGAGCATTGCTGTAAAGACCACGCTGAAGAGGGTTGGTTCTAGTACACGAGCATGTTTAACACCAGTGGTGATTGGGAAGGCTAGAGACATGTCTGACTCATGCAGTACACGAGGCATCATGCCATCATGAAATCTGTGAACAACTGCAATGAATCTACTGCAGCAACCAAACTTGGCCATGGTTTGCCAGAGCTTATCCCTATTGACGGTGTCAAAGGTTTTCGTGAGATGTACACAAATGATTTACATGTCACAGTTCTCTTCTTGTCAGTTCTCTTGTAGTTGATTGGTTGCATATATTATGTCACGGTTGAGCTAGACACGAGCCATACTTTTGCCTGGTATTGACAGCATATTGGAATATGTTTTTGTTGTTGTTACTTAATGACCACAAGGATTAAGTTTACCATTTTGTAGGCCCTGTAAAGGACGTTAAGTAGCGGGCTATAGTAGCTTTCTTCTTATCCCGAGCATGTTGATAAAGGTGGACCACGGTCCACCAGACGGTTGTGAAATGCTTTGTTTCATCTGCGTGGCGCTCAATACTGCGGGGATCACATCGTCAGCCAGGCTGCCTTGAAAGCAGTCTGTTTCCAGGAAACTCTAAATAGAAGAGAAATTTGGGTCTTTGTAAATGTATTGTGCCTGACCCTGACGCGACGTCCTGGTTAGTGCCTGACTGGACTAGCGTCTCAGTTCCCCATGTTGACGCAACAATATGCGCCTGACCTGATTTCGGAAGATCTTTCGTTCACACACGTCATTCTGTAAACATCGATGTCCAGTTCTTCACTGTTGTCTTCGACACACTTTTGTGAACATAAATTGCCTGCATGCTGCGATGAATTTCAACTGGTCAGCATCCTTTAGCTGTTAGAAACCGAATCACCACTCGCTGTTCAACTTTGGAGGTATTCCGTATCACACTCGCCATGTTTCCAACGGTCTGCTGAGGAAACTATGAGTCGGACGATAATGAAATTTTGCAAACTTAACGATCGGTATCTGCTGTTTACATCAGAAGTGATGGCATCATGCAAATTGTACGTATGTTCACTTGTTGCAGTTTGGTCCGTTATCATTTGAACACGCCTCGCAACTAAAGTAAAACTGACTACTTTATAACCGTTTCACGACGTGATAGACAATGAGAAACTCCTACTTTGATAGAAGAAGAATGTTCAATTTAATCAACCTCTGACTGAACCCTCAGACGTGAAATATCTGTCACACCTGCTTGTCTACTGTCCAGCTAAAATTAGCTTACCCCGTTCTAAGTACCGCTATTTACTACAGTAACCAAGTTGGCTCGGTGACGACCATCACAGAATCCCACTTCTGTCACATTACTGACACTGTCACTATCACACATCCACTTAAGGAAACACTGTCCTTCCCAACTCCACCTTCTCTCTAATATTTCCTTCTCTACCTATATTTTTGTAATCTATAGGATTATTATCTCTGTGGCATCCACTTTCCTTCTGGATTATTAATCGCTTCCTTGAACGACATAATAGCGCAACCCATTTACTCCGGCCAACAAACGCAAGTATTCTCACATATAGCATTGTCCATTTCTTGTACATGCATGCATTGAGAATGATATCAAGCCCAACTTACTGTGCTATTGATTCCAATGTAATAGTTGTTCCGTGCACAAGAAATCGGCCTATTACATGCCCCCCTCCCTAGGTGCGATTGATGAGCCTGAAACAGCGTGCACTCATGCGTAGCGCTAAAATCAATAATTATAGAGTAGACTGCACGAAGACAAAAACAAAATACGATATAATTATTAGCCGTAATAATTTATATCGCATTAAAACAAAAAGGGCAGAATTAGAACAAGGAATGTGGATTTAAATACCTGGGCACTTTAAAAATATTAGTTGAGAGATAGGATGCGTTAAAATAGATTCCAGAAGTACTTATAGACATAAAGGTCTTAAATGATGCCATAGCAGAGTGGAAGTGAGGATAAGCTCTCTTTTCTAACAAAATGCATCCAGTGTGAATTAGCGAAGCGTGATGGTTATTGTAGGATGAGCTGAGTCATGAACATAAAGCGACACATTTAATAATGTAGAACAGTACTTCGTGGCTATGTTGGATGATGGAGTTGAAACTATTGCTTTAGAGGTATGGAAATAGGTTGAAAAGTAATTCCTGTTTATGCTTAATAAGGAAATTGAAACCCAAACTTTAGACGTACTAATGCACAGTTGTCTATGTTTTCTCGTAAACCAGTTCTAAGCGTCTTTGTTTTATTTCTGAAATATATATTTATATATCACTCTTTTTTTAACACGTGATCTTGAGAAAGATTGGATAGACTATTTATAGTTATATAATTACGCAGATGTGTTCAAATTATTGTCAATGTATTCATTTAATGTTCTGTAGTAGCCGAGCTCATTGGAACACTGAGAACCAGCTGTAGAAACTTGCCCGCCTTTTCATACACTTGCAGGAGGTCGTTATTTACAATTTTTTTTTTTTTTTATTTTTTTTTTTTTTTGGCGTTCGCCTTATTTCTCTAATCCAATAGGCAGTGTGCGTTGCACTATGGTTTTTATTTTGCGCCTATCAGCCAAGTGCATCCGACTTCAGCATGTATTTTATGTAAGGGCCTGCTTCCTCCTGCATTTTCTAAGGGTTTTCTTCCCTGGGTGCTGTGATGGGGATCGAACCCAGCACCTTCAGGATGTGTGCCGTGTCACTTAACCACTAGCCCACGCCGTCCACGCAGCTATTTACAATGAAACCTAATAATTCAATGCAAAGTTTGGCTTTGTCTTCTGAGCTGTAAATATTTACCAATTTATTGTGTACTTGCTTTAAAAGTAAAAACATTAGGGTATGTTTTTTAAGTTTTTTGTAGAATGGACTGTCAGGAAAATAATTTTCAACTGTGTAAATTATGCGTGGTTTAAAAGTTCAATAAATTCAACTTTGTCAAAGTTGAAGAAACGTTCCTCATCTTGAAATATTATGTAGTCAAAAACTTGACGTAATTGAACAAAATAATAAAATTCAAATCGTAGGCACACAACTAAACAAAACGGCGCTGACATAACATTTGATACACACTTTGCGAGCTTTGACTGTAATACCATCAATCAGGGAAAGTGAGGAGCGTGTGGCCGAATGGTTTCGAGGTCTGCTTGCGTTAAGGAGGGCAGTGGTTCGAATCCCCGGTATGGCAAATGTTGTTTTTTCTGTTGGGGGTGAAATAAACGAACATCGCCAGCACACTACGTGGCGACAGCAGTGGCGAAGCGGTCTGTAATCCTCAGCCTTCGAAACCCCTCGACTACTCCAGAAATGGGAAAAATGACGTGTGACAGAAATAATCAGGGAAAGCCAAAATAAAATGTGGCTAGTTGGCTGTGACAATAAGCAGCGCCATAAAGCCCGTCTCCTTATTACTAATTGACCTGATTCCTACACTGCTTATGGCTGGACGCAATGAGCATACCTTACCAAGAGTAACTGATGAATGCACTTTGCCGCTTCGCGCGTTTGCTAACATGTTACTACGCTTAAACAAAAATCACCATTGTAATTTCAATTTCTAATTTGAGATCAAGATCCTGAGCAGCGCATGAGCTGCAGTGGTCAGCGACCCATAGCTGACTGCTAGCTTCAGGGCCAGCGAACGAAAGCTGTCAATACCCTTCTACACCTCCACGCGGTGATCCTGGATAACAGGCTGCAGCAAGGCAGACTGGCTAAGGAGAAGGGATCGAACAGGGAATGCTACCCAGGTACTAAAAAAATGCTTGCTGAAGTCGAATGTGTTGGACCAAAAGGTGGAAATATCGCAGTCAAGCTGTAAACTACGACATAACGCATTCCGTTCTCTGGACTACATTCTGCTACTTAAGCACTTTCAGGGCTTGGTAGCGGGAGATTGAGAACGAACGAAGCCAAGCCAAGCCAGGCCAATTTCTAATTTATTTCACATCTGTTTTATGCAAAGGTATTTCTTATTGTATTCTCTAAAAGCGGTTGGGATAGCTCAGCCTATCTTGTCTATTTTAAAACGCTTCCCTACTGCAAATGTGAGAGAAACACATGGAAATTAATAGAAAATAATACACATTCCAAAAATATCGAGGTGGAACTGTTCCTAGTAACATAATCAAGGTCAAAGTGAACGTCTGAGATCGAGAATGGAACAGGTAATTAAAGTTAGTACGTCATAAATATGAATTCGTTAGGCGGGGTACACATTTGTAAACCTAATACTGCCATGTAAGTTGTCCAGTGGTTACCAAAAGCTGTGGAGAATTAGAAAATTATCAGAAGTAAACACATTAGATGAAAGTGGATAATCCAGGTAGAAATCCGCAGATATTGCAGTCCAAATGCAAAATGTAACAGAACTTAAACTTTAAAATGAATGAAGAAAAAAGCAACTGAAAAAGGAGGAGAATGATAAAAAAAGAATAAAATGAAGAGCCTACAACAAAATCATAACTCTATAAAATAAAGTGCATCTTATTCCTCGTGTAGGTCTCAGTTCTGGCGTGAGCGAGATGTTGCTGGGAGGTGGATTGCCTTCTTAGCGAGCTAGATACGAGCAGCGTGTTACTCCGTTGTGTTGGGAAAAGTGCCAGGGAGGGTGGTTAGCCTCTACGTGAGTCCATTTTAGGGGACTCAAAACACTAGAGCAAAGTAGACCCGAATCCTGATAGGCGCCATCTCTCCTGCTCGTCATAAACCACCACACCATGGCCGATATTCTGTCGTGTCACACAGTGAGTCGCCTCTTACGACATGCTCTCTGTGTGGCAGTGCTGCTATTCTTGTCTTTGTCACACACAAAGACACGGGCTGACAATAAGTGAACATGGTACATGGGACAACCATCGCTGACAGCCCTGTCTCGATTCGACCTGCTGATAGTGGTGAAAGAATACACGGACATTCTGAGGGGAGGAAGGGGGGGGGGTGGGAGAAAGTATAGTTGGTAAGTAGGTTGTTGTTGCTGAATGCAAATAATGAGTAGGTTACTCTTTTGTGCGCCCTAAAAAGGACGTTAAGTGACTGGCTGTCGTTGCTTGCCTCACATCCCGAGCTTGCTGATGAAGGTAGACCGGGGTGCACCAGGCGGTTGTGTTATGCTTAGCTTCATCTGCGCGTCGCTCACTATTACGCGGATCACGTCGATCACTCACCTTGTGAGCCAGGTTGCCATGAAAACTGCCCGTTTCCCGGAATGACTACGAGGAAGCTAGGTGAGGTATGTTTTGCCTGAACCTTACTAATATGTCTGATCAGAATATTTTGCCTGACCAGACGTCTTCCTTCCCCAAGTAAGTAATACTCTTGCGAGACAAAGTCCCTCTCGTCATCTGCTCATGAACACGATAAGTGGCTCAGTTGCAGGCTGTATGCAATGAAACCGATGTCTTTCAGATTTGACCTAATCACGAGTAGCGTGGATAGGGCCACGATGGAGAGGGTCGTTACTTATTCTTTATGCTCATTCCCTGCTCTAAGAGTTGGTGGGCGTGGACGTCCTCAGCAATGTAGACCCCATTTTCAAAAAGCGCAAAACTACTAATGTTTATCATGGGACAATATATTGAATTAGGACAAACAGTCGAACATAATTTACTTGCAAGATCTATTGAACACTGTCACATCATTCATATTAGACGCACATTAATTCCTTTATACGCAGTTCAAAAACAAAATTAAAAATCATAAATAATTGAAATGATCATTGTGCATTGGTGTCCAAATAGAAGGATACGATCATAGCAACTCATTCCTGGATAGCTCAACATACATATATACACTCAACATACATACATACACTCAACATACATACATACACTCAACATACATATATACACTCAACATACATACATACACTCAACATACATACATACACTTAACATACATACATACATACAATCAACATACATACATACACTCAACATACATATATACACTCAACATACATACATACACTCAACATACATACATACACTCAACATACATACATACATACACTCAAGATACATACATACACTCAACATACATACATACATTCAACATACATACATAATAATAGCTGTCCATCGTTGTCGATGAGGACCGCCGACATCATCCTTGTCACAGATTTCCCTTTTGGGTGTGGGTGCGCATGTGGCTGAACAGGCCAATGCGAGCACGAAAACATCTGCTACATATCGGGCACACGAGGTTTATAGAAGGGGATGGTGTTCCCTCTGCTCGGGATTTCCGCGTCTCGCGTCTGTTCTGGGCTTTCACAACACGGTCATCTTCACCAGCAGCTACACCCGATTTGACTGCGCTTCTCCAGTCAGATCTGTTTTTCGCAAGACATTCCCAGGTGTCGATGTCTATCTGGCAACTTTTTAGTGAGTCCTTCAGACCGTCTTTAAAACGTTTCTTTGGGCGCCCCCTCTCGCGCCATCCCTCTCTCAGCTCGCCGTAGAGAAGCTTCTTTGGGAGCCGCTCGTCTGACATACGGACGAGGTGTCCGGCCCATCCTAGTCGTGCTTTTTCTAGCAGTGCATGGATGCTGGGCATGTTAGCCCTCGAGAGAACCTCGATGTCAGTGACACTATCTTGTAATCGGATGTGGAATAATTGCCTCAGGCAACCGGTGTGGAAGGGGTTTAACCTCCTTGCATGTCCAGAGTATACAGTCCAGCTTTCGCAAGCGTATAGTAGGGTTGGAATGATGGTTGCACGGTAGAATTTGAGTTTGGTCTTGACGCTGATGCCACGACGTGCCCAGACCATCGAGCGCATTCTACCAAAGGCTGTGCTGGCCTTTGCTATTCTGCTTGCCACCTCATCGTCTAGGCTGATAGATCTCGACAGCGTGCTGCCCAGATATGTGAATTTGTCTACGGCATTCAACGTCTGCCCGCTGACTGTAGTCTCTGGTTTTGTGTACGGCATGCCTGGTGCTGGTTGGTACATGACCTCTGTTTTTTTGGAATTTATGGTCAGGCCAAAATTTTCGCATGCGGCAGAGAACTCATACATACACTCAACATACATACATACACTCAACATACATACATACACTCAATATACATACATACACTTAACATACATACATACATACACTCAACATACATACATACATACACTCAACATACATACATACACTCAACATACATACATACACTCAACATACATACATACACACAATATACATACATACACTCAACATACATACATACATACACTCAACATACATACATAAACTCAACATACATACATACACTCAACATACATACATACACTCAACATACATACATACATACATACACTCAACATACATACATACACTCAACATACATACATACACTCAACATAACGCTCAGAGAAATGTAAACCACGTGCATACTTATACAAAACAAAACGTCTCTCTAAACATGTCAAATCTTATAAAAATGTATTCGCACGCAGCCCCTATTATTCTATGGGAAGAACTTGATCCGCATAGACATTCCGGACATACCCCGGACAAAAGCTATACAAATTAGCCGGATTCAGAGATCGTTACTCTTTGCTTGTCGATAGGGATTGTCGGTTAGCACCAAGATGTTTTCCCCTGACTACTCGGGGTCACAACCTGTAGAAAAATTGTGAGCCGTTGATATACAGTGTGTATATAATTATATATGGCGTCACCAACCACGCGGTTTACAGGCTGCATGTGGCATATCGATTATAATTTTGCGGCCTGCCAATCGATTAATATCATATGTTGAAATTAGAAACATTACTAATTAATCATGAAAAATGTTACTTACAGGCCATTATATGGTGTCTTGCTTTTTTCAAACTGAGAGGGAGGACGATAAAGAATATGTAGATCTATCATCAGAGACGGATCAGGTATGGGTATGGACAACATATGAGAACTTCGACAAGTGGCGTCAGTCACATAGTTCAAACTCAAGAATACTCGTTCCTGCTTTATGCGCCGTGTTTGTAGCTCAAAGAAGATATGCAGATCATACCAGACCAACAAATATCAGAGAGACAGAGAGACAGAGAGGCAGACATAGAGAAAGACAGACAGAAGGATGGACCGACAGAGAGACATACAGATGGACAGAGGAAGACAGACAGACAGACAGACAGATAGACAGACAGACAGATAGACAGATAGATAGATAGATAGATAGATAGATAGATAGATAGATAGATAGATAGATAGATAGATAGATAGATAGATAGATAAATAGATATAAATAAATAAATAGATATGTATCAATAGATAAATATTTAGTTAGATATACAAATAGATACAAAGTTCTAATTAGATAGATAGATAGATAGATAGATAGATAGATAGATAGATAGATAGATAGATAGATAGATAGATAGATAGATAGATAGATAGATCGATCGATAGGTAGATAGATAGATAGATAGATAGATAGATAGATAGATAGATATATAGATATATAGATAGATAGATAGATAGATAGATAGATAGATAGATAGATAGATAGATAGATAGATAGATAGATAGATAGATAGATAGATAGATCGATCGATAGGTAGATAGATAGATAGATAGATAGATAGATAGATATATAGATATATAGATAGATAGATAGATAGATAGATAGATAGATAGATAGATAGATAGATAGATAGATAGATAGATAGATAGATAGATAGATAGATAGATAGATAGATAGATAGATAGATAGATAGATATGCCATTTTACCATCTACCTAGTCTACCATTCAACCACATAATTCCACGAGATATCAAGATGGCATTCCTTCTGTACATCTGAACTAGTTCCATTCTGTCTAACGGTCTCTCGAAGACTGTCGGATGTGATGTTGTCTCCTCCACGGACTTTGGGTCGTCCTGTTGGCCTAGATTCTTGGATCTATGCATCTCATCGTTGTCCTGGTACATGCTCGCCTTCATCCTTTAGACAGGACCAATCTACACAATCTGAGATTGCACCAGTTATGTCTGAAAAACTGAGTTTCAATCCCTCATGACAAGGCATAACAGACTAAATAAACACATGTGCAACCTTCGCCAGTCTACTTCATCATTGTGCATGTATGAACTGATCGCGTCTAGCAAGGCCATCCTCAGTATAGTCTGTTGAGAAAGACTCACTAACTTGGCTTGGATTGGCTTCGTTCGTTCTCAATCTCCCACTACCAAACACTGAAAGGGCTTAAGTAGCAGAATGTAGTCCAGAGAACGTAATGCGTTGTGTATTAGTTTACAGCTTGACTGCGATATTTATACCTTTCGGTCCAACACATCCGACTTCAGCAAGCATTTTTTTAGTACCGGGTTAGCATTCCCTCTTCGATCCCTTCTCCTTAGCCAGTCTGCCCTGCTGCAGCCTTTTATCCAGGATCACCGCGTGGAGGTGTAGAAGGGTATTGGCAGCTTTGGTTCACTAGCCCTGACACTAGCAGTCATCTATGAGTCGCTGATCGCTGCAGCTCATGCGCTGCTCAGCATCTTGATCCCACTCACTTAATGATACAACACTAACTCAAGGCTGTACAGAACTAGCGGCGAGCTCCAAGCGATTACCGAGTTGATGGTTTCGACACGTTTGAAACAGCTTTTCGTAGAGTGTGTCCAATCCAACCCCATTTCCTACGTTTGATCAGTTGTTATTGAGTGTTAAACGCAGTTATAATTAAATTAGGTACTGACGTCGTACAGACTCAAGTGGACGAATGGTTTGCAAACATCGGCAAAACATAGGTTAAGGGTGCGTTAGCTCAGTTTATAGCAAGAAATTTGCTAATTTTCTGTGGTAAGTGTGCCTCGGTTGGAATCGCGTTCGTAGACTAAAACATTACGGATCGTGATTTTAATCGGGGACCGCTTCTCCAGTCAACCCAGCTGTAAATGAGTACCTAATACATGAGTTATGGAGAGTAAAGGCAGCAAAGAAGGGCACTGGTCGCCCCACCTCTCACATGCTGCAGCTTAGTACAATGGAGTTCTCAAAATCTCTGTTTCCAACTAGCGGTCAATTCTGCTGAATTTTCACTTCACTTTTTACAATAACAGTGTGTTCAATGCGTTGCTACTGCTCAGGATAGCGGTCTTTATTTATGCGCCCCATACATCTTCCCAGTGGAAGACATCAATGAGAATAAAGGGCATACTAAAAGATTATACTTCTTTGAGTCACAATGATAAGATGGAGGGGAAATATATATGGAGGAAAAGTGTAGAAGTAACGAGACTATGTAAAAGTTACGAACATGTAACGGAGAAAGGATGATATGTGGTGAAGAAACGAAAATGTAGGTATGTTTTATATGATAATAATCGAAACATAATTTTGACTTTAGTATCCAAGATTCTCACTGCCCACCATGTGAGTAGCATTGGTTTAAGTTAGGATTCTCTACCTAACGGACTCTAGTCATAATAGTCTGCGCGCGTAACAACAATAAAACGAATGTTGCTGGACAAACGGAGGCACAATGAGCTTTTGTTCAGGAAGGAATTTCAGCTGAAAACATAACTTCAGTTAACGTCTTTATGCTAGTTTAGAAGACTGCAGAGTCTGTATATAAACAAGTTCTTATACTTAACTCGATCAAAAAATAACAATGTGATCCAATGTATTATTGAATGCATTAATTGACCCTGCCTCCACTATTTTATGTGGCAATGCATTCCAAGCTTTCGATGGTCTCTAACTAAACAAATATTTCCTAGTGTCTAGTCTGGACCTTTCTTTAATTAATTTGTAGCTGTGACTGTTGCGATCTAAGATTAAAATTGCCGTTGCTTGTAATTTATTTCGCATTCGTTTGTCAGTTACTATGTAGAGCCGTTTACCTGTAGAAAACTTGGTTTATTTTTGTTTTTACTTCGATTTTGCTGTGGTGGTTTATCTGTCCAAATTAAATTGTATCTTATATATTGAAATCAGGGATCTTGCAGAAAGACTTAAAGATGGGATATAAGGAATATTTTATTACGAAGAAAAGCATGAAGCGACTTTACTGGTGTATATGGAAGTTGTGCTGTGCTCAAGAAATCATTGTCTGATTTGCCCACGTCGTTAGACGTGGTGGGGGAGATGTAGATTTCTATCAAAGTGACGCCTGTGCTACAGTTTATCCTTTCACTGCGTGTATATATGTTTCATTAACAACGGCAACCCATATTTTTCTTGGTTTTTCTCATGATTTTAAGCAATGCCGTCTGTTGTGATAAGTGTGCGCGCCTAGTAGTTTTGAAGACCACATGTCATATTACCGAATCGTTCAAATCTCTATTTATTTATATTGGTCAGACATGACATTGCTCCGACGTTCTGTCAGATTTCTTGTAGCTCTCAGGATGTCTCCTTTATTAGCCGTGGCTAATCCTAGCGAGAATCTCATTTTTCATTTGAACTTTTGGTCTTCCGGATTGAAAAGTTCCATGTCCAACGTGCTGTGGAAGCTTCACTGGCCAAACGAGTCAGCACTAAATTCAAAACTGTACAATGGTGGAAAGTAGCGCCAAACAACCGATGAATTCATCACCGCAACTCGTCTGTGGGTGTCAACATAAAGGGAACTCGTCTGTGGGTGTCAACATCAAGGGAACTCGTCTGTGGGTGTCAACATCAAGGGAACTCGTCTGTGGGTGTCAACATCAAGGGAACTCGTCTGGCGGTATCAACATCAAAGGAACTCGTCTGTGGGTGTGAACATCAAGGGAACTCGTCTGGTGGTATCAACATCAAGGGAACTCGTCTGTGGGTGTCAACATCAAGGGAACTCGTCTGGCGGTATCAACATCAAGGGAACTCGTTTGGCGGTGTCAACATCAAGGGAACTCGTCTGTGGGTGTCAACCTCAAGGGAACTCGTCTGTGGGTGTCAACATCAAGGGAACTCGTCTGTGGGTGTCAACATCAAGGGAACTTGTCTGGCGGTGTCAACATCAAGGGAACTTGTCTGCCGGTGTCAACATCAAGGGAACTCGCAGGACGCGTTAAATATCACGGAGCTCGAAAGACGGTGTCAACATTACGGGACCTCGTCTGGCGGTAGCAATATCAAGGTAACTTGTCTGGCGGTGTCAACATTAAAGGAACCCTCAGAACGTGTTAAACCTCACGGAGCTCGAAGGACGGTGTCAACATCACGGGAACTCGTGTGAGGGTATAAACATCCCGAGCAATCGTTTGACAGTGTAAATATCACTGAAGCTGGTTTACGTATAAACATCCCGAGAACACGTCTGACAGTGTAAACATCACAGCGACACGTCTGACAGTGAAAACGTCACTCGGACACGTCTGACGGTGAAAACATCACACGGACACGTCTAACAGTGCAATCATCAAAGGGTCAGGCATGACAGTAAAAACATTACAAGAACTAGTCTAACAGTGCAAACATCACACGGGCACGTCTGACAGTGAAAACATCACACAGACACGTCTGAGAAGTGCAAATATCACACATACGCCTGACAGTGCAAACATCACAAGGACACGTCTAACAGTGCAAACATCACACGGACACGTCTGACTGTGAAAACATCATAAGAACTTGTCTGACAGTGCAAACATCACACTGACACGTCTAACAATGGAAACATCACACGGACACGTCGAACAGTGGACACACCACGCAGACAAATCTGCCAGTGGAAACATCACACGGACACGTCTAACAGTCTAACCATCACACGGACACGTCTAATAGTGGAAACATCACACGGACACGTCTAACAGTGGAAATACCACACGGACACGTCTAACAGTGGAAATACCACACGGACACGTCTAGCAGTGGAAATACCACACGGACACGTCTAACAGTGGAAATACCACACGGACACGTCTAACAGTGGAAACATCACACGGACACGTCTAACAGTGGAAACATCACAGAGACATATCTAACAGTGGAAACATCACACGGACACGTCTAACAGTGGAAACATCACAAGGACACGTCTAACAGTGGAAACATAACACGGACACGTTTAAAATTAGAAACATTACACGGACAAGCCTAACAGTGCAAACATCACGTGAATATGTTACACTGTGTAAAACTTACAGATCCGATGACTAGATGAAGAATTAAATTGTCCGAATAACGGAAAAAAAATAAAGAGACATCTAAGCATACCGAAGAGAAATACAATGAATTCGCTGATTTTGCAGTTGTATGTTTGCATTGCTTTATGTTTTACTAAGAGTGATGTTTTAATTTGTTCTAGTGTACCAGTTTAGTATTAACAGTATGGACGAGTTTGATGTTGTTCGTAATACGGTTGATATTTTTGATCTAATCTCCTAAGAACTCCGCACAGCGGCCCTTGAGTAAGTCTTTAGAAAATGTATATAATGGAAGACAAAAGGCAGCAACATAGACGGGGATATGTACACGCATCTACAGTATGCTGATGACATAGAACGCCTATGTGACAGCGTCAGAAAAGCTGAGCAATGCCTAAATGAACTCAACAAAGCAAACGAGGCAGTTAAACTAAAAAATAATAATAGGAATGCCCAATACAAGCTGAATAATGTTTACCCACAAGATGAACTGCTGCAAAGAAAATAACCCGTCGAAAACGTTAATTCGTATATTTATGTTTCAAGAAATTAAGCTGCCCAAAAATTAATCGTGACATTTCACATAGAATAGCAGCAGAGTAGCTTACTTTATATCGTACCAAACCCACATTTCAACAGATTAAATAAATAAACGGTTCACACCTTCAACGGCGTAGTAACTCCAGCTATGGTATATCGGTGCGAAGAATGGAACCTACGCAAACCAGACGCAGCGAAGCTTGGGGTAACTCAAAAGGTATTCGACCGAGGAACAATGACAGTCTCTCTGCGTATATAATGATAGGGTTCGCTATAGCCGAGAGGTAAGGCACTGACTTCTCAAAGGGATGAACGGAAGCGGTAAACGCAAGCTTCAATCACGCAAGCTTCAAAAGGTGCCCTGGTCTCAATGGAGAAAGCACAGAATTACTGCATCCTGAATTACCTCCAGTCGTTTTGACTTACGTCTTGCCACTGGTTCAAGGTAGTTCTGGACAAGAGAGTGAGGTTGGTAACGAACGCAGTTACAAACTCACTATTACCTAAAAACAGTACAAGTTACATCATCAAGACAAACACACAACAAAAACCGTCTGATGATGTCGCCATCATCGCTTGCATGGGTGACGAACTATAACGTTGCTAAGATTTTGTAGCTCGACCGGGCGTGTGAAGCGAAACCATGACAACATAAGGGCACGAAAATAACGTTGTGCTGGACTTACAATCTTAAGAACGCACGCGAATGTTCACCAATGTGATGGATTGACAACCATTAGAATAGTACTTCAGGACAAAAGTTTAATAAATAGATGTTCCATGACGAAAATGAATGTAACTCGTAAGACCAATTCGAACAGAAAAAACGTCTTACACAGAATCTGCAAAAAAAATCAGGACAGTTTGCGTCATCGCATGGTGTGACTTGCCTTCTCAAATGCTGAATCTTTAGCATATCCGCAATCAGTATCTCATGTGTCTGTATTCCATGCTAAATCCTGTCCTTCCATGTAACACGATCCATTGCGACCTGTTCCCATGATTTCAAATCGATGCGCGAATCAATCATATCCCGCTTGCATACATCATTGTACCAAAGCAGTGGCCGGCTCCGAGATCTTTTCCCCAACTTTAAACCCTCATAGAGAAAATTCGTTGGTACTCTTCCAACCTCCACACTCCGAGCGTGTCGCAGCCATCGGAGACTTAGCAAACAAAAGATCATGACAGTGCCTGTCCTCTCCAATACTTTTGCCTTGGTGATCTTGTCCAACAAACCAACTACCAGGTGCATGCGCAGACACCTCATGTGGAATCTGCTTAGCCCCAAACGACTACCCAAACTACTTGGGAGTCACATTTGATCGGCGCATGACATGGAAAAGTCAGATCAGGAGAAACAGAATGAGAGCCAGACAAAGAATGGCAATCACGAGAAAACTTGCTGGCACAAGCTGAGGAACAGACGAAAGAATACTAAAGAAACTGTACACTGGAAGAGTGAGACCAATTCTCGAGTATGGCATTGCGGCATGGACAACAGCAGCAAAGGCGAACTTTGATAAAATTAGCAAACTTCAAAACCAAGCCAAGAGAGTTATAACAGGAGGCATGAAGTCAACGCCAATTGTAGAACTTGAAAAGATTACAAATCTGCAATCCATGACCGACAGAAGAGACTGCAGAGCCCAGCAGCAACCAGAGAAACTCAGAAGACTGACAGACCATCCAATGCATCAGAGACTAAATAGATTTGGAAATGGGAAACTAAAGCGGAGAAACTTTGCAGAAATAGCTAAAGGAAAAATGAGCGAAGACCCTATGAACACCGTAACAACACCAAAAGCCCATCCCTACTGTACGCAAACCCACATGGAAGCAGCATATCATTCCGGAGGTGGTAGAAAATACACCACGTATTGGAAACAAGAACAGCCAGACTGAAAAAGAAAGAAGAGACATAACCCTGAGGTACATAGCGGAAAACTACCCAATCATGGACTGGATCCATGCATACACCGACGGTTCTGTAACCAACACAACACAGAATGGAGGGGCAGGGGTATTTCTGAGCCTACCAAATGGTAGAAAAATAACACTGTCAATGGCAACTGGAAAATTCTCAAGCAATTTCAAAGCGGAGGCAGAGGCACTGAAGGCTGCAGTAGAAGCAATGCTGACAAGCGAAAGCAATGAAAGCCAGATAGTCCTGTTCACAATGCCTTGACCATGGTCACTGCACTAAAAAGCCAGAAAATTACTGAATTTAATGATTTAAGAGCAGTACTCTGTCAACTATGCCAGCATTCGGCACCAAAATAAGTAGTGGTACAGTGGGTTTCATCCCACTGTAACATCCAAGGCAACGAGGAGGCAGACAGACTGGCAAAAGAAGGTGCAAAACTACCACAATCAGATTCTAGTGTGACCTACGAAGAGTCCAAAAGGTTTATTAGGGCCAGATGCATGGCCAAATGGGAAACATAACATACTGGCTACACAAAATTGATGCCTACTACCAGCTAAACAGAAGAGAGCACAGACCACAACATTCTGAGGTACTATCTATTCAATAAATTGAAGATAGGTGGCACTGACGAATGCTCGTGTGGTACAGGGAAAATGACCGCTGAACATCTGCTGCAAAATTATCCGACGTACGAGGACCAGAGAAAGCACATGTGGCTATCACCAATGGCAACACTAGACAAGCTCTATGGCAGTGTCGAGAGCCCCACGATGAAAGCAGCTTTCTTCGAACAAATTCAAGTTGACGGCTGACAGCGTACGAAGAAGTAAAAGAAGAAGAAGAAGAAGAAGAAGAAGAAGAATCTACTTAACCGTTTCTCTTGGTGCGAGTAAGTATATCATGTCTCACTGCAATAAAGAAGAGTGCTGAGGACACACATATTTAAAAAACTGTTTTTGTTTAAAGAGTGAGCGTTTTCTCCCAGACCTTTTTTGTTAATATGTTCAACGGTGAGGTCGCCTTGAATAGCCTGATGTTAACCTCTTGGTGCGGGGATAGTTTATTATTGACTGAAGATCTTAGAAAAGTATCTAGAGCTACTCATCAACAATACAGATTATTCGTGTATTGTTAGCACCGTGCAAGATAACTTGTCTTTTCTTTATGCTGATTGTTAGTCCAAACTCACAGCAGCCTTGAGCACATGCAGACAGTAAGCTTAGCAGTTCGTCCTCTTGAGTTAATAATAATTGCCGCATCATATGTAAAGAGAAGCTATGTGATAAAATTATGTGATGTCTGATCGAATAACAGGATTACTGTTATGGTGTGTGATATGTTACTTGGAGCACTGGAAATCCCGGTATTCAAACAGGCAAGTTAATGTCTGTTGCCAGATAGCCAAAGGCTTCGGTTACATCAGGAGGTATTTACAAACTGTCTGCGGCTTACTAGACCTGGGGGAAGGTACAACAAATTTGGTTAGATTTTGAACTTGAATTTTGAATTTTGTCCTGGAAGTGGCTGTTAAGCCTACTCTATTCGATTTCCAAGTGCCAAATGATGTTTAACGTGTTCGAAAGTGAACACGGGAGTCTGATCTCGCTATCCAGAGATCTATTTTTTTTTTTACCAGAAGATCCACGTGAAAATATGCCTGTGTTTACCATAATTCTATCCCGCGATTGTCGACACCAGAGGCGGACACCTTACATCGAGGCCAATGAACTCCATTGATATAATTTTGATAATTATTTAAAAAAGATTATTTGTAATATTGTTATTACCATTCTCATTTGCACTCCCCAATGACACTCGCTCCCCCCCCCTCCCCCTCATCGCACACCCCACCCTTTCCAATATAGATAAACTGTATAGTGACTTGCGAGATCAGAGACAAATTGGTAAGTTTAGGTTTCTTGATTCTAGAAACCAACATCATCATACAGGGGACATCCCATAACTGCACCGTTCTCCATCCAAGCAGTCAGCCAAGCGAATATATACTGAGAGTCAGTTGTTGATTTTACGTTCTTTGAATCTTTCCACACAGCTAAGTTTAGGAAGGAAGTAGATATTATTTGGTAGCGAGGAGTAAAAGCCTGCGTAGGAGATGGGAAGTTCGTTAAACACACCTAAAGTGTTTCTTTGAAGAGCCTGGGTTATAAAATCAGTGTCAGCATGAGATTTAAGACTTTGGCGCTGTCACTGCCTGAATACTGACCTGGATACCTGCAACAATTTCCCTAAAGGTCTCATCCACCCGGTTAATTTATTCACTGACAGAACTTCACTTTAATGTGACAAAGTGCCCAGGTCACATAAAACATCTTTTAGGGAAGAAAGATTACTTCTGCCAAATCGTAAATTTGCATTGGTGAATTTGTCGGACTTTCTTTCTCTGGGGGTTCGTAATAGATTTTATTGTATCTTTTATGGATATTGTCGTGTGATGGATGGGGAAAAAGAAGAGGGCGATGCATAGAAAAGACGATTTTTTTGAGAAGGTTGGTCGAATAGTTGAACAAAGAGAGGAAAGAGTTGCCAGTAACGGATTGATAGACAAACACTTTGACAGGTTTATGGCTTTATTATAAAGGTATTGGAAGACAAACAGAAGCAAATGGACATTGTGTTCACGTTTATTGTTGTTAATATTATATTCAGCTAAGTGGTTTGTTTTGGGATAGTAGAGGAAATAGAAAGATGAATATCGTGACATTTACCACGTGCCACTGAAACTCCACTACTTCCAGTGGTAATGCGTTTCAAACATTCACCACTCTCTTGCTAAAATATATAACCTGAAAGACTACGGCATGGGGTTGACCGGTCCGTTCCTTCGTCAGTAGAATTCAGAAAGACAGACATTTCACAAATAAACCCTCCCACGTTTCGATATGCTGTAGTCTACATATCTATATAAGGACCACGATTAACGTCAGGGGATGGGGCACTGAGACGCTAGTCCGGTCAAGCAGAGCATACTGACCAGGTCGTCACGTTTGAGTCTGGCACAATACACTGACCAAAACTACTATATCTCTTCCATTTAGCTGTTTTCAAGGCAGTCTGGATGACCGAGTTGTGGATCGATGTGATCCCAGTACTAGGGAGCGTCACGCAGATGAAGCCAAGCATAGCACGACTGCCTGAAGGATCATGGTCCACCTTCATCGACACGATCGGAATGTGAGGAAAACTACTACAACTTGTCACTTAATACCCATGCCATGTCGCCCGGAAGAGTATACATACTCATCGTGGGCATTGGAAACACCAACAACATTTATATTTAAAAACCAAAATTAACGCCAGGGGCAATTTAAACGTGTTGATCACGACCCTACTACACGCTCAGGTGGTGTTTCCCGAAAACGGCAGCCTAAACGAGGTGTAGATCAACACTGTGACGCCCCCTCCCCCTTCCCCATAGTAGTAAGCTTACTGAGGAGCCTGGTATTTCACTACATCCCGGTCCATCCTACCAAGCGCGACTCGGGATATACCACGGGCCACTGAAACTCCACTACTTCCAGTGGTAATGCGTTTCAAACATTCACCACTCTCTGGCTGCTAAAATATATAACCTGAAAGACTACGGCTTGGGGTTGACCGGTCCATTCCTTCGTCAGTAGAATTCAGAAAGACAGGCATTTCACAAATAACAACGACCAAGGACACTGGAAGGTCATGGTGTACAAGGTCAGCTACTTGATAAAGTGAGATCCGTGTACTGTACGGTGCGTTGTGTACAAGATCAGCTACTTGGTAAAGTGAGATCCGTGTGCTGTACGGTGCGTGGTGTACACGATCAGCTACTTGGTAAAGTAAGATCCCTCTACTGTACAGTGCATGTACACACCTCATCAGAACGAGTGATGCTGTCACATTTGATTTGGAAATCAATGCCAGTGTGAGGTGAGGCAGTCAGGAGGTGAAACGTCCTCTTCATATTCCCAACTCTCAGAGTTCGATTCCCTCCGTGCACAGTTTGGCAGACGCAGAGATTTTGTTCTCTGTGCGATCATTGCTTCGCTAATGTGAAGTGATGACAATCTACCGTACTGTACTCAAGCCAAGAAACTTATAATAGCCAAATAGGTTGGCGTTGTAAGAAGCGACGCTCTACAAATGACTCGCTTTTATATTATAGCTATGTGAGACAGGGGTGTGTGCCTTCCCCTTTTGGTGTTCAGCATATACAAGGACAAAACCGCACCAGCGACCAGTCAAATTTACACATCTGAAGTAGAACCGAACTCAATATACGAATTGCCTTCTGCAGATGATCAGTGTTTGTACGGAGATGGAAATCAACTGCAACAAAACATGAACCCGCCTGTGACAACTTGTGCTAAATACAATATGCGAATTAATGAGACGGAAACAAAGACTATGGGGATGAGTTGAGCGCCTGGATCATCCAACATAAGTGACAATGACATGGTTCTTCAATAGCCCTATTAATTCCAGAATTATGGAAGTATTTTTTTAGCAGACGATAAACTCGAGAGGGAAGCCGAGACTAGGTGTCAGAAAGCATCTGCTGTGACTATCAGATGTCACCAATTCTTAGGCACCCGAGCATTAGTTTGCCTACAAAGCAGCAGCTGATAAACAATATAGTTATGAGGACTCCATGCTACCACTGCTAAACAGGGCCTCGGTCCAATACGCGTGGAAGCAACATTTCTACGTGAGAAGTGAAGTGTTTGAGGAAGGGCATCGGTGTTAACAAGAAAAACAAAATGCGAAACGAAGACATTCGAAGTACGATCGGCACTACATATTGTCCAGAGTACACTTCCAGGCGCTAAATACACATTCGATCATCCCATGAGAATTGCATCCTCATCAATGTACACTGATGGCTTACAACGCTGGTAGATCTGGCTATAGGCCAAGAGGGCGACCTCGAGGCAGGTAGATATATGACATAGTGATTATGTAAAGAAGCTGGCTCACACATACAGGCCGAACGCACATGATGCAGGATAAACTTCCCCACCCCCACCCCTCCCCCTTCGATCAACGGAAAAATTAAAAAAAAAACCGTAACTAACTAACGACCGAAGTACAACAAATGGGAAAATATGAAGTGCATACTGAAGTTCCGAACTGACAATATCGTGCTAACTATTATAGGAGCTAGTATAAACAAACAGGAATGTCAAGGCTCACACACCTCTTCACGCCCGTCACTTTATTTGGTGAACCATAAGTCCAACTATGGCCATCTATAGTCTAAACTACAGATAACCATGGTCCAACGCCGCATTCAACTTCTCGGCCCATCCTTTCTGTTATGAGAGGTAAATTTCAGTTATTAATATGCAGTTTCATGGTCACATCTCGTCATACAAGAATGGAAAAAAAATGGCTGTATAACATTAAGGATTGGAGATGTATGTGATGAAACAAACCTTTACTGATTGTTAATAATACTGTGGTCTTTACGGTTGTCGTCTCAATAAACGTTGGTTGTAAAAGTAACAAAATTGCAGCTTCATTGTTCTTATTATTACCTGATTGACTACGAAGAAACAAAAGCCAAAATGAAAGGGCAATACAATGTAAAGTCAAAGAAGAACACAATAAACGCCCCGCAGATAACGGAAACTACCAACTGTCCTGAACAGACCAGGTTGTCATACTACGTCTCTGAACAGACCAGGTTGTCATACTACGTCTCTGAACAGACCAGGTTGTCATACTACGTCACTGAACAGACCAGGTTGTCATACTACGTCTCTGAACAGACCAGAATGTCATACTACGTCTCTGAACAGACCAGGTTGTCATACTACGTCTCTGAACAGACCAGGTTGTCATACTACGTCTATGAACAGACCAGGTTGTCATACTACGTCTCTGAACAGACCAGGTTGTCATACTAGGTCTCTGAACAGGCCAGGTTGTCATACTACGTCTCTGAACAGGCCAGGTTCTCATACTACGTCTCTGAACAGACCAGGTTGTCATACTACGTCTCTGAACAGACCAGGTTGTCATATTACGTCTCTGAACAGGCCAGGTTGTCATACTACGTCTCTAAACAGGCCAGGTTGTCATTCTACGTCTCTGAACAGGCCACAGTAGAAATATACACTTACCTAAACACCATATTCAAGATAGGTACTAGCAGCTTCTAATACTGCGGCCTAACAGACTTGACAGCAGAAAAATGTAGTTCAGGACTGCCCCCCCCTCCCAACCCCTCCCCAGAACGCAGATCTGAAGCGAAGGATGTGGCCCCCGTCGACTCCCCTCGAGGAGAAACTGTGACGTTACTGAGACCATGAACAAGACAGAAGACTTTTTTGGAGAATTAAGAGACCCAGTCTAAATGAGCAATGATCGCAAAAGAATGAATACCACATGTTTAGTGTGTTTTAAACGTAAGATCTCTACTTGAGATTGCCCATTTACAGAAAGCTTATAACAAAGCGCATAACGTCAGGTTCAGCTGAAGGGCACTAACATACAGCATAGCTGACGTCTCTGTCGGGTTCCCTGACATGAAGATGTGTCACAGTGTAACAGTTCCAGCCGGAGCATGGGCGTTTAGGGCAAGGGGGACGTTGTCAGGAACTCTGAGAACATAGGTACATGAATGTGTGCCAAGGTCACTCCGTCTCGACACTGTGTCAAGAGCTTACTTAAATCAGCGCGGGTAGCTTAGATCAACAAAAGCAGCAACAATAACATCAACAACACACAGCAACAACAACATCAACAACACACAGCAACAACATCATCAACACACAGCAACAACAACATCAACAACACACAGCAACAACATCAACAACACACAGCAACAACAACATCAACAACACACAGCAACAACAACATCAACAACACACAGCAACAACAACATCATCAACACACAGCAACAACAACATCAACAACACACAGCAACAACAACATCAACAACACACAGCAACAACAACATCAACAACACACAGCAACAACAACATCAACAACACACAGCAACAATGACATAAAAGCTCAGTAGTTAGCATTTGCAGTATTGCTTTCCGTAACAAATCGTTTTGAAATAATAAGAATGCATGCACCTCGCGCAACCTTCTTAGTGGTTGTCTTCTGTTCATTGCTAGAAAAAGTGAATCAATCAATCAATCAATCAAAATCTTATGAGCTCCAAGTTCAGCATAGGTCTTCAAGAAATGTATGCCAAGTCATCAAATGACGATCTGTCTATAAGTTTATTTACCCTGAAGATTCTACAAGATGGCGAATTCTGCCTCATGTTCAACTCTCCTTAGTCGCTTCGTACGACATGCCTGGTAGGTTACAGTGTTACTATTCATCAGCTCATCTTTTGAGTAGTATAAATGGCCAACACTGACATCATCAGGTATCGACTTCTTCTTGTCACTTTTTGTTGTTGTTGCAAACCAGCCGAAGAGTAGAGACTAGCATACGGTCAAGCAAAACATACTGATCAGGCTTTGTTTGGGTCAGTCAGAACATACTGGTCAGTCTATGCCAGTCAAGGTTAGACAAAACATACTGATCAGGCTATATTTTGGTCAGGCAAAACATGATGGGCAGGCTTTATTAGGGTCAGGCAAAACATACTGGTCAGTCTATGTTAGGGTCAGATAAACAAACTGATCAATTTATGCTAGGGTCAAAAAACACATACTGGTCAGTCTATGTTAGGGTCAAGCAAAACATACTGGTCAGTCTATGTTAGGGTCAAGCAACACATACTGGTCAGTCTATGTTACGGTCAGGCAAAACAAACGGATCAAATTATGTTAGGGTAAGACAAAACACTCTTGTCAATCTATGTTAGGGTCAGGCAAAACAAACTGATCAAATTATGTTAGGATCAGGCAAAACATACTGGTCAGTCTATGTTAGGATCAGGCAATACATACTGATCCAATTATGTTAGGGTAAGACAAAACACTCTTGTCAGTCTATGTTAAGCTCAGGCAATACATACTGGTCAGTCTATGTTAGGGTCAGACAAAACAGACTCATCAAATTATGTTACGGTCAAGCAATACATACTGGCCAGTCTATGTTAGGATCAGGCAATACATACTGGTCAGTCTATGTTAGGGTTAGGCAAAAAATACTGATCAGACAATGTTAGTCAGGGTCAGGCCAAACATAATGATCAGATTATGTTAGTCAGGGTCAGTCCAAACATAATGATCAGATTATGTTAATCAGGGTAAGGCAAAACAAACTGATGAAAACTTTACGTCACTTCCAAGCCGTTCTCTCTGAAGTCAGGGAGCAGTCTGACTAAAGACGCGGAGATCAGCACTGGGATCTACATATAGGAAGCGTAGTGAATCTCGCATTGCATTACAGCCAGGGGTAGCCACGTTCACATTCTCAAGTACGCCTCGAAATATGATGAGAGACTCTTGTAACGCGCAACCAAAGAAAGTTGTCCAGAGTACCTAACACAAGTACTTCTTCTTCTTCTTCTGCGTTTCGTTCTCAATCTCCCGCTACCAAACCCTGAAAGGGCTTAAGTAGCAAAATGTAGTCCAGAAAACGGTATGCATTGTGTCGAAGTTTACAGCTTGACTGTGATTTTTGCACTTTTCGGTCCAACACATCCGACTTCAGCAACCATTTTTTTAGTACCAAGTTAGCATTCCCTCTTCGATCCCTTCTCCTTCGCCAGTCTGCAGCTGCAGTTCATGCGCTGCTCAACATCTTGATCCCACACAAGTACTAGGAGCATTATCAACAGCAGCTCCAGTCGAAGTATAGGCGTATCACAACAGGTTACTTATTTTGGGAATCCTGTTTCCAAGTATTATGTGTGCTTTTCCAATGGTGGTTTCTTGAGCGATTTGTAGAACTTGCGTAATAATTCACCCCAAACAAAAGATATATATATTTCTAGTCCTGGATTTGAGTTAGTGACATCACAGACTAGTCCACTTTTTAACTCCAAGGGGTTAAACATTCTGCGAGGATAGCCGAAATTGTCTGCTTCCACTTCAATATATTCCTGCAGTCTTAGCATTGGATTTCTTGGGTTAGGGTTAGAGTTAGTTGATATTATGGTTAGCGTTAGGATTAGGTTAGGGTTATAGTTAGGGTTAAGTTAGGGTTACGGCGGAAGTTAGGTTAGGTTAGGGTTAGGATTAGGAACAGGGTTAGGGTTAGGTTATGGTTAGGTTAGGGTTAATTTAGTGTTACATTAGGATTAGGTTAGTGTTAGGTTAGCATTAGGTTAGTGTTAGGTAAGGATTAGGTTAGTATTAGGTTAGGATTTGGTTAGTTTTAGGTTAGTCTTATGTTAGGGTTAAGTTAGGGTTAGCTAATGATTAGCTCAGTGTTAGGTTTAGGTTAGGATTAGGTTATGATTAGATAAGAGTTAGGTTAAGGTTAGGGTAGAGTTGAGGTAGAGTTAAGTTAGGGTTATATTAGGGTTAATTTAGGGTTATATTAGGGGTAGATTAGAGTTAAGTTATGGTTAGGTTTAGTATAGGGTTAGGTTAGGTTAGGTTAGAGTTAGAGTTGGGTTATGACTATGTTAGGGTTAGGTTAAGATTAGTTAAGGGTTAAGTTAGGGTTAGGTTAAGGTTAGATTAGAGTTAAGGTTAGCTCATGTTAGGGTTAGGATTATGAATAGGGCTCGGGTTAAGTTAGAGTTAAGTTAGCGTTCGGTTAGCTTTAGGTAAGGGTTATTTCAGGTTAGGGTTAAATTATGGTTACGTTATGGTTAGGTTAGGGTCTGGTTAGGGTTAGATTAGGATTTGGTTCGGGTTTGATTAGGGTTTGGTTAGTGTTAGGTTAGAGTTAGCGTTAGGTTCGGGTTAGGTTCGGGTTAGGTTAGGGTTAGGGTTAATGTTAGGTCAGAGTTCTGCTTAAGTTTTCTTTCAGGTTAGGGTAATGTTAGGGTTATGATTATATCAGAGTTAAGATCAGGGTTAGGTTAGGGTTAAATTATGGTTTAGAAGGTGCAAGACTACCACAAACAGATACCAGTAGGACGTACGAAGAGTCAAAACGGCTTATCAAAGCCAGATACATGACCAAATGGGAAACCGAACATACTGGTTACACCAAAAACGATGCCTATTACCAGTTGAACCGAAGAGAGCAGGTCGTTGTCTTCAGACTTCGCACTGGCCACAACAGACTGAGGTACCACCTATTCAACAAATTGAAGATAGGGTGTACCGACGAATGCCCGTGCGGTACTGGTAAAATGACCACTGAACATCTGCTGCAGAACTGCCCGACATACGAGGATCAGAGAGAGCAGATGTGGCCATTACCAGTGGAACTGCAAGACAAGCTCTATGGCAGTGGCGAGAGCCTCAGGACGACCGCCGCTTTTTTCGAAAAAATAATGGTAACTGTCTGACTGTGTACGCAGAAGAAGAAGAAGAAATTATGGTTTGAGTAGGATTAGGTTAGGCTAAGGTTAAGGTAAGGTTAGGTGATTGCTAGTGTGAGGTTAGGGTTAGGTTAGGGTTAAAGTTATGTTACGGCTAAGTTATGGTTAAGTCAGAGTTAAGTTAGGGTAAGGGTTATTTTTAAAGTTAGGATTAGGTTGGGGTTAAGGTTAGGTTGGGGTTAGCATCTTGTCAGCACTTGTATCTTTGTCTAATTCTTTACTGATTTATTTTGAATAAAATTATATCAACCTGTCCTCCCTTAACTCGAAATGGAATGCTTTCAAATGCGTACGATGGGAACTAAGGGAACTCTATTTCTACTGAATTAATACGCAAGCACCCATTTGTTTTAGGCGATATGGTTGCTATCCCCAAATACAACTCCATTTACGGCATGTATGCAGTAGCAGTGTCTCTTTTCCTTCCTCATAGTATGCAGCCCCACGGTCCACTCGTGAAAAATAACAGCTTGCAATTTGCTGGAAATATATCAGCAGTGAGAGACACTTAATGAACAAATTCTTTCCATAATGCTCTCTTCAGTGACAACAAAACTCAATCGTGGCTCAGTTATCCGTTATGCACGAACAGTGATGTGTTGTCTTCTTTCACGAGTTTCCGCTAAGTGTGCAAATGTTCACGATCACTTCAAGCCTGACAAGGTCAGGGTCAAGTCCTTCTGACAGCTACACTCATTTTGCTACGCTCCGCACTTCAGTGACCTCATCAGCAGCTTCTGCCACTAAGGTGTCCTTGTCTGTGTGACAGCTTCTTCAATGGCAGCTTTTTAAGTCAACATTATTTGACATACCCTGTCTCCCTGGCAACAGCCGTGTCTAAACTCGCTTCATGTTTAACATGTAACACAGCAGTTGGTATGACGGGCTTTGTCAAGAATGTTTTCTTAAATTGTCCATCATTGTTGGCAGATGTGAAGATGAAATTACATTCGGTGTTAGAGGGAATGCGAGCATTGTTTACAAAATATGAAATGCAAGCAACGATTAAAATACTGTTTAACATGAAAAAAGTAAAAGGAATTTGTCGATGCTTTCACATAAATCGTCTTTCATAAGGAAGTGGAGCGTGCAGCTTTGTCGACAGTGAGCTGGCTTACTAGACTGGGATTACAGCGTGTCATTGTTCGAATTGAAGGACGGATATAAAAAAAAGTTTAGGACGTGGTGTGTGCCTGATGTGACACCTCCTACAGTGACCCAGCTGTAAATGGGCACCTAACGTATGAGTTGGAGAAGGCAAAAACAGCAAGGAACGAAACTGGCCACCCCACCTTATATAGACTGCGGCTTAATACATTTACAGTTATCTTCATCCCTGATAGCAATTGTTGTGATGGGACCGACCTTCACCTTTTATCAAGCAGTGGATCAGCGAAATAAACCCACACAAATAATATGCTATGTTATAATAATAAATATCTGCAATGCAAAAACAGTAAATTATAGACATGCATCATATGTATGCAACACAGACATTACACGCTACATATACATGCATGCATGCATGCATACATACATTACACACTACATACGCTCACGCGCACGCGTATCTGATAACTGTCCGTCCTTACCGATGACAACCACTGACGTCATCCTTGATGTAGGGGGACAGTTTTGTTTCTTCTCTGGCTGTACTGTTTCAGCCTGGTGTTTGCTGGACCTCATATCGAATATCAGTCCTATGTGAGCAGGAAATGCTATACTGCTGATAAGTAAGATAGTCAGTCGTATAGTCAGTGTGTGATGGATGTAGCCGTACTGCTTAGCGGGCTAGACTCGAGCAGCTGTTATACCGCTGTGTTGGAACAAGTTCCGCGAAGGGTGGTTAACTGATATGTGAGTCCATCTTAATAGACTAAAAAACTAGAGCAACTTTCCAGGCGGGACTATGTGATCATTCCCCTGCTGCACGTAGGTCACAATAGACTGAGATGCCATCTGTACAACAAGTTCAAGATTGGCACTACAGACATCTGTACCTTCGGCACAGTCCCAATGATATCAGAACCTATTTTGCAGTCCTGTCCACTGTATACCGACACAAGAAGTGGCATTAGGCAAAAGCCAGTGTCCTTTCACGAGAAGCTGTAGGAAAGGGTACACGGCATTGAGTCGATTGCTGCCTTTGTTAGAGTCATTGAAGTTCAGGTCTGAAGACGAACGAGGAAGAAGAAACACTAGAGCAAAGTAGACCCGCATCCTGTCTGGTGCCATCTATGCCGCTTGAAACAAACCATCTAACCATGGCCGGCGTTATGCCATGTCACAAAGGAGGGCTTGAAATAAAAACCTTAAGATTGATTTTTCTTCAATTTGTTACATTTAAAATGTAGCAAACAACTGCGTCATGTTTCAGCGTAGTCTCCATTAAGTTCGTTGCAAGTCTCCTAGCGCATATATCGTGCATGGAATAGTCTAGAACAAATGTTCTCATGGTTGTGTGTGTATCTACTCATGCACCACGTCGTTGGTGCAACTGCACAACTAACTGTCATGTCACCTACCTTGCAGACAAGTTGTGCAACCAGAGCCCATCATGAGGATGAGGTGGATATGGACGGAGGATGTGCTGGACATGGACGGATGATGTGGTGTGCTGGACATGGACGGATGATGAGATGTGCTGGACATGGACGGATGATGTGGTGTGCTGGACATGGATGGATGATGAGATGTGCTGGACATGGACGGATGATGAGATGTGCTGGACATGGACGGATGATGAGATGTGCTGGACATGGACGGATGATGAGATGTGCTGGACATGGACGGATGATGAGATGTGCTGGACATGGACGGATGATGTGGTGTGCTGGACATGGATGGATGATGTGGTGTGCTGGACATGGATGGATGATGAGATGTGCTGGACATGGACGGATGATGAGATGTGCTGGACATGGACGGATGATGTGGTGTGCTGGACATGGATGGATGATGAGATGTGCTGGACATGGACGGATGATGAGATGTGCTGGACATGGACGGATGATGTGGTGTGCTGGACATGGATGGATGATGAGATGTGCTGGACATGGACGGATGATGAGATGTGCTGGACATGGACGGATGATGAGATGTGTGACTATTTAATTCACAGTCAATTAACAATATTTCATCACCATTCGTTCAACTGCTTCAATTAAATCTAGTTGTACTGACTGATGTGCCTGAGACTTTCAAGATCAATCTGTCAGATAATTCATGACGTTCCGAAACATTCTGCACCCCTCGTCCACTTGCTAGAGTAGCAGGCATACATCACCATACTGAACCTTCAATTACCGAGGTATCACAATGTCGCTACTCAAAATACAGAAATCCGATTGCTGATCCAGTTAGGTGCATGTCAGTTTTGCGTTGGCCTTTTTCAAACGCTACTATGAGAATATGTGGTTTCATCTACACCATGATATCAACTGCAGAACAAGATTAAAGTCCGTAGCAACGATTACGCTATACATAACAATATCAAGGTACTGTAACTTTATCTTTTCGTGTTGACAGATATCTGAATCTTCTACCATGTAAAAAGTAAGCAGCATGTCCTTTGCAGAACGTCGCTTCTTACAACAGCCGACCTATTTGGCTGTTATAAGTTTCTTTGCAGGTGTGCAGTATGGTAGGTTGCTATTACTTTCAGTAAGTCGAGGAATGAAACAAATTCGTGTCTGCCAAAGTTGACACAAGCGTGATTCGAAAAGGACGCTTCCCGCTAGACCATGCACCATCTACCATGCACCATCTACCATGCACCATCTACCATGCACCATATGATCTACCATGCACCATCTACCATGCACCATCTACCATGCACCATCTACCATGCACCATCTACCATGCACCATATGATCTACCATGCACCATCTATCATGCACCATATTATCTACCATGAACCATCTACCATACACCATCTGCCATGCACCATATGATCGACCATGCACCTTCTACCATGCACCATATACCTATGCACCATCTAACATGCACCATTTGATCTACCATGCACCATCTACCATGCACCATCTACCATGCACTATATGATCTACCATGCACCATCTACCATGCACCATCTAACATGCACCATCTACCATGCACCATATGATCTACCATGCACCATCTACCATGCACTATCTACCATGCACCATCTACCATGCACCATATGATATACCATGCACCATCTACCATGCACCATCTACCATGCACCATCTACCGTGCACCATCTACCATGCACCATATAATCTACCATGCACCATCTACCATGCACCATCTACCATGCACCATCTACCATGCACCATCTACCATGCATCATCTACCATGCACCATCTGCCATGCACCATCTACCATGCACCATCTACCATGCACCATATGATCTACCATGCACCATCTACCATGCACCATCTAACATGCACCATCTACCATGCACCATATGATCTACCATGCACCATCTGCCATGCACCATCTACCATGCACCATCTACCATGCACCATCTACCATGCACCATATGATCTACCATGCACCATCTACCATGCACCATCTACCATGCACCATCTACCATGCACCATCTACCATTCACCATCTACCATGCACCATATGATCTACCATGCACCATCTACCATGCACCATCTGCCATGCACCATCTACCATGCACCATCTACCATGCACCATATGATCTACCATGCACCATCTACCATGCACCATATGATCTACCATGCACCATCTACCATGCACCATCTACCATGCACCATCTACCAAGCCCCATCTACCATGCACCATCTACCATACACCATCTACCATGCACCATCTACCATGCACCATCTGCCATTCACCCTCTACCATTCACCATTTCCTATGCAAACTTTAATAAAATGTACAAATCGTCTAACGGTTCCACTATCATTAAATAATCAAATTTTGTAACAGTTACACTATAACATAAAATAAAGTTAGACTTTATCAGGTCTAACCCCATGCTGGCTGCCAAACTTTCAGAATGATCAACCGGCACTGATTTAACTAAAATGACTCGATCTGTTGCTGAAAGTGGCGTGTTTCGACAACACTATCCAGGCTTATCTAAATAAGAAAGAATGGATCATCACAGAAGCATATAACAACAAACAAATGAATATAAAATATTACTGGCAAGTTTGCAGAATAACATGGAAAGCGAAAAAAAATATTCTCTAATTTCAACTTTTATTTAAAACTTGAAACGACATCACGTTTTAACTTGAATATAACCGGAAATGAAAACAGTGAACAACCTACACGTAGTTAATAAAATACACATAGTTTTTCAAACTTTACTACTGGTAATGGCAATGTGACTGAGTGGTTTCGAGATAAGACGTTGGCCTCGGCTGCTGGAGGTCACGGGGTCAAATAATGATGGAGACCGATATTTTTTTCATGTGGACGTTCTGTTATTTCCTCGGATAAATGAATAGTAGAGATCGGACACCCTTTAGCAGTTTCGCACACGTTAAAAATCCCTCGGCAGTTGGAAACCGAAAAGAGTATACTTAACCGCCGCTACCCATAAAAAAGTATGTTCAAAATCCACCCAATCAATTACCTGATCCTCGCCGGTGCTACGCAGTTCATACATTGTACTGAAATTCTCCACAAAATATGAAGAACAGATCAGGTATAGGCAAAGCTGTGAGCAGCGATGTTGATTCTTCGACTACACTAAACTAACTAGACAAATGGTAATGTGTACTTTTTTGTTTGACACTATCATCGATCATTCTGCTGGTACCCAAAATAAACGTACAGGTGGTTTATATGGTTAGTGTGCTGAATAGATAACAACGATCTCAGTTAGTAGTCTGTGTGAAATATGAAGATCACGATTTGTTCACTTAAAAACGGGAGACGGAAAACCAAGTAAGTGCTGCCATCTAGTTTCATTCCTTGTTCATATCTTTGCTTTGCATGTGGCATCTCTCTATGTTGTGATCTGTGATTTATTTCTTTATCTTCTTATTCGTTTCATTTCTTCTTTATATTCTTCTTCTTTTTCTTCTCCTTCTTCTTCTTCTTATTCGTTAGTTCTTCGTTTGATCTCAAAGAATTACAACTGTCTTTTATAAACATGGCTGTCCTCCTCAGGCTTCCCCTGTCGTAATGCAGTTTATTCCGTAATTGGGTTGAAGGACGGCCATGTTGTAACTCTAATCGTCTCGTGTATCCGGCAGAACTGTTCTACTGTTTGTATGTTCTCTATATCAGCGTGTGATTCACACTTGTTGAGCATATGGTTTTCCAGTCTTCAGTGGCCCGTTCACACGGTAAATATTATTAACTTGATCTATTCTTAGTATGGGGTAGTGTGTTTCTGCTATATCAGATTCAACGTGTTCTCTGTGTCATTTGTCTTAGGTGTTAATTTGTTTCATTTCTTTCGTTTGTTGATACGTAGCTCTGTTTTCAGTTTGGGTTTTTCTTTCTCCCCCTTTGATAAGTCAAAGCATTAACACTTCCATGTATCTTACAATGTGCAGAAATCCACATAATTTTCAATCTACTCAAATTGTAGTTGGTATTCACCAGTGCCTCACACAAGCTATCCAATTTCTTGCTTTATTTATTTCTAAGGGCTATTCTGACTGACATGAAAGTTTTGAGGACATATATCTGGTTTCAGGCATAGACCTTTGCTTTCTACGATGATTGTTTCAGCTGACCTTATTGCAAAATCCTCAGCTCTAAAGATATTCGAGAACTGTCCAGTGATCAAATAGATGCGGATAACCTATCCATTATTTAATATTGCGTAAACGCTTCCCCGTCCGCAATCATTACTTTTCAATTTCTTCTTCTTCTTCGTCGTTCGTTATTAAACTCGCGCTACCAAGCCGCGAGAAGGCTTTGCAAGTAGCTGTATGTAGTCCGGAGAATGGAATGCATTGGTCTACGTTAACCGCTGACTGCGATATTTACACCTTTCGGTCCGACACATCCGACTTTAGCATGGTATTTTTCTTTACCGGGCTAGCCTTCTCTCTTCTATCCCTCTTCCTTAGCTGGTCTCATCTGTTGCAGCCTGTTATCCAGGATCACCACTTGAAGGTGTAGACAGGTCTTGGCAGCTATGGGCCGCTGACCGTTACAACTTAGGCATTGCTCAGCATCTCGATCCCACTTTGAAAACCGAATGTAGCAATCCAGGTCACAAACTCGAGAATGTGTAAGCCATAATTAAACGTATTCACCGGATGGTACCTGAGGCAGACATTTGATTTATAAATGAGAGACCTGTTATCATCTTTGAAAGAAATATTTTAATGAAGTGTCACATACTGGAGCGATGTCGGCTAATGGTAAGTAGCAAAAGGTGTCGGCGACAGACACCGCTTCGTGTCACCTGCGCCTTTACATCTCCGTCACAACAAAGAAAATGACAGGTAAAGAGCATTGATGCTGTCACACGGTTTCACCGCAGGAGTTAAAACATAAGGCATTTCACGGATACCTTTTCGTTGGAATTTTCCGTTTGTTTTTAAATGTGCAACATCATCAGGTATGGGGGAACGGGAAAGGTGAGGGGGGGGGGAGGGGGAGGGGGGTGGGAATAGTGTGGACCAGAGGTGAGGGGGAAGATGGGGGGGGGGAATTGTTGGGTCACGTGACGAAGGAGTTAGTAGCTCAGCTCACAAGAAAAAATTGTTTATTTTCGGATACATAAAACAGTAAATGTTGTATACTGATGGATTGTTAAGGTTGCTGTTTGTTGTTGAATGACCAGCGACATTAAGTTGACTCGTTTGTGCGCCCTGAAAAGGACGATAAGTTGTAGGTTGTAGCACATCTATCCTTCTTCTTCGTTCGGTTTGAAAGCCACGCTACCAAGCTTTGAAAATTGGAAAAAAACATGAAAAAAAAAAACTTGTTAAAGTTGATTAAGGTTGAGTTTAATCAAAATTTTTTAATGGGTATGGTCAGATACCGCACCGAGACGAGAACACAAACAAAACCTACGTTACGACCAACAAACCTTCATCAGGGACAACTATACTGAACTAACGAATCTTCTTCTTCCTCTTCTTCTTCTTCTTCTTACGCTGTCAGACGTGTACCTTTATTTTTTCGAAAAAAGCAGCGGTCATCCTAAGGCTGTCGACACTGCCGTAGAGCTTGTCTAGTGTTGCAAATGGTGATGGCCACATCTGCTCTCTCTGATCTTCGTATGTCGGGCAGTTTTGCAGCAAATGAACAGCGGTCATTTTCCCGGTACAACACGTGCATTCGTCGGTGCCACCTATCTTCAATTTGTTGAATAGGTGGTACCTCAGTCTATTGTGGTCAGTGCGAAGTCTGAAAACCACGACCTGCTCTCTTCTGTTAAACTGGTAATAGGCATCGTTTTTTGTGTAGCCAGTATGTTCTCCTTCCCATTTGGTTATGTATCTAGCTCTAATAAGCCGTTTTGACTCTTCGTATGTCACACTGGTATATGGTTGTGGTAGTCTTGCACCTTCTTTTGCCAGTCTGTTTGCCTCCTCGTTGCTTTGGACGTTGCAGTGGGATGGAACCTACTGTACCACTACCCTTTTTGGTGCGGACTGCAGGCATAGTTGACAGAGTACTGCTCTTAAATCATTGAGTTCAGTCTTTTTCTGGCTTTTTAGTGCTATGACTACGGCCAGGGCATCTGTAAACAGGACTATATGGCTTTCATTCCATTTACCTGTCACCATTTTTTCCACTGCCGGCATCAATGCCTCTGTCTCCGCTCTGAAATTGCTTGTGTATTTTTCAGTTGCCAATGACAGTGTTATTTTCCTGCCATTTGGTAGACTCAGGAATGCCCCTGCCCCTCCGTTCTGTGTTGTGTTTGTTACAGAACCGTCGGTGTATGCATGGGTACAGTTTATGCTTGGTTAGTTTTTCGTTATGTACCTCAGGGTTGTATCTCTTCTTTCTTTTTCAGTCTGGCAGTTTTTGTTTCCAATACCTGGTATATTTTCTACCACCTCTGGAAATATATGCTGCCTCCAGGTAGGTTTTCGTACAGTAATGATGGGCTTTGGTCTTGTTAGTTCGTACATAGATTCTTCGTGCATCTTTGCTTTGGCTATTTCTGCAAAATATCTCCGCTTTAGTTTCCCATTTCAAAAATTATTTAGTCTCTGGTGCATTTGAATGGTCAGTCAGTCTTCTGAGTTTCTCTGCGTGCTGTTGGGCTCTGCAGTCTCTTCTGTCGGTCATGGATTGCAGTTATGTAATCTTTTTTCAAGTTCTACAATTGGCGTTGACTTTATGCCTCCTGTCATAACTCTCATGGCTTGGTTTCGGAGTTTGCTAATTTTATCGAAGTTTGCGCCCTTGCTGCTGTTGTCCATGCTGATAGAAGAACTGATAGAAGAATGGGGTGGGGGGAGGGCAAAGGAAGACAAATAGATGGGGGCCAGTGGGAAGATATTAATGCCAAGTGGTTGGAGACAACCCATACTAGAGATAAGTCTATTCTCAAGGGCGAATCGATGACGATCGTCAGAGAAGCAAGAAACTAGACCAGTGACATTAACGTCAGCCTAACCCTAAGGGTTAGACGCCTAAGGGCTTTGTAAGTAGCAGGAAGTTGTCTGGAGAACATAATGAGTTGTGCTATAGTTTACAGCTTGACTGCGATATTTGCACGTTTCTGTCGGAAACATTCGACTTCAGCAAACATTTATGTGTACCAGGTTTAGCCTTCGTTCTTCGATTGCTCCTCCTTAGCCATTCTGCTGTGTTGCAGCTTATCTTGGAAATTTCTTAAATTAATTTTTTTCGTTCGAATTATTTTCGCTAATCACAAAGGTGGTGTGCGTTGCACTGTGGTTTTTATTTTGCGCCTGTCGGCCCAGTGCATCCGACTTCGGTATGCACTTTATGTAAGGGTTTGCTTCCTCCTGCATTTTCTAAGGGTTTGCTTCCCCGGGGTAACGGCCGGTGCTGTGATGGGCATCGAACCCAGCACATTCGTGTTGTGAGCCGTGTCCCTTAACCACTAGCCCACGCCGTACCTTCTTATCCGGGAATGATATCGATGATGACCACACGCGCTGTTTCTTCTATGTTGGACACCATTGCAGAAGATACTTAGCAGTCAATTTGTCAATGCCGGAGACACATTCATCTGTTAGTTAGTTGAAGAGATTGTACCTCAGTCTCTTGTGACCTGTGTGGAGTAAAGATTACCACCTACTCAATTCTGTTGAACTGATAATATGCGTCATTTTGTTGATGAACTGCGTGTTCTAGCTCCCATTGGTTCTTGTATCTACACTTGGTAAACCATTAGGCCTCGTCTATACCTATATCACACCCATGTAACTTTCCATGGTATTTTGACAGTGTCAGCCTCTTCAGAAAGGCAAAAGCCACGTCCATCGTAGACGATGATGGCATAATTTATTTTTCTAGCGCTATTTTTAGTAAGGATTAACTGCGCTTTTTTTAATCCTCACTCTCTCGTCTCAAGCCGCCCGACCCCAGTGGCAAGTCAAGGACAAGACGACTAGGGGGCGACTACAAGATGCAGGGGACTCCGCATCAAGCACCCGTGATAAAGACGGCGGAATCCGGAGTTGATCCCACACCACATGATCACGAGGCTGATGGCTTAACCACATCGCCCGAAATCCTCACTCTTCACTGGCAAAAATATTGCAATGCAATTGTATAAAAACTCACTTGATTCGGCAGTATAGTCTATAGAGTATCTCATTGGTTCTTAATGTATCAATTGTTCTGGCTCTCTAGTGCTCAATCACTGACAGTTCGCCTGTGAAGAAACTCTATGTGAAGAAACTCTATGTGAAGAAACTCTATGTGAAGAAACTCTATGTGAAGAAACTCTATGTGATGAAACTCTATGTGAAGAAACTCTATGTGAAGAAACTCTATGTGAAGAAACTATATGTGAAGAGCTGCTATGAAATATCGCTCAGCTTCATTTAGACAATGTGGACCTTGCAGGTGTGGATACGCCACTGCAAATATCACATACGCATTAGAGGTGTTACGACATATGACAGATTACGAATGATTAATTATCAAATTCTCACTACCTGTTTCCCAGAAGTGAGCGAAATTATGGCAAGCCGTTTGTCTTTGTTTGATAGTTATTGCATATCGATTACATCAAGGGAGTGCCAAACTATCACGGCCAGAGACGCGCATGATTGTTGACGAAAGAGAGAATAATATCCTTAATGCTCAATACATGCCTTCTATGAAATACATGCAGAATTGTAGCAGGCATTGAAACCCCCGTAAATGGATTTGCTAAACCAGATAATGCTTTCACTACTTAACTAAAAAAAATAGCGTTTACTTTCTTTTTTTTTTAAAGCCGAATACACTCAGAAGCCATTACCACGAAAGACTGGGCATTGCTCACAATCCTCAGATCTGTTGCAGATGAATTAGTGTGGGGTGGGTTCAAGCCTTTTAGGGTTCAGAATTAGATGGAAAAACGTATATCGATCTATTTGTAACAGGTGAATAGCCGAAATGTATTGTGTAGAGAATAACGGAGAAGTGTATATCAATTGTGTTTTAATGTTGGACAAAAACAGAAGGTCAGGTGTATCAATCAAGAGGGCTAATAGGCATGAAATAAAAGAGGAATGTGTACTAAATATGAATACATGTGTACGGAACCAGGGTGCAGTGTGTAGGAAATAACGGAAAGTTGTATGGGTGTAACGTCTGCCCTGCAAAGGGGGTCATTTTTAAGAGATTGGGGAGGGAGGTGTGTGCTAAGCAAGAAGTAATGAGAGCAGCAAATATGGTGCCGTACCGGATGTAGGTCTAACGTTACTTTAATGTCGTTAGTTCAAAATGGATGTCGTCGAGCCACGGATATGCCTGAAATTCACACTAGACGACGACTTACACATGTGTTCATGGAAACATGTCGTTGTTTTCCATTTGGACTAGTTGATTCGTTTAATTTTGTGTTTTCTTCCCTCCGATTATCCTGGCCTGGGCATCGGCTATATGAATTAGTACTACTGAATATAAATGAAACTGGTTGTATACAGACTCTGCTGAGTTTTCGAAGCCAGTGTAAAGACGTTACGTTAAGTTACGTTTCGCATTTTCATAGTCAGTCGCACACGGCTGAACTTCACGAGATTTGCGATTTTCGCCAAAGCTGCAGATTGCGTCGGTTTTGGTGTGACTGTGAAATTTATTCACGTGGATATAATGAACTAAAACACGTCACGCGGGAGAGACGCCTAACACATCACTCGCGTGATGTCCCTAGCACCTGTTGCGGTTATGGCAAAGGAAAGACACTACCCCCTCCTCAGCTGCCGTGCGGGATACCTGTTCATCGGACAGGTTTCGTGAGTAAACGCTGATGAAAAATCTGCATCCTGTGCTATCACCAGTCGCCTTGATAATGTCTTGCCACTGGCGATAGGTAGTCCTAGACCAGAGAGTGAGGTTGACAAAAGGCGCAATTCTTTCTCATTTTATTCCAAATCGCCGCGCAAGTCATCCATTTCAGTGGATACAGCAAGAGAGAAGACTGTCTATACGGGCGAACAGAGAGAGTGGTCTTCATCATTTGTGATGGACGAGCATCAATCAATGAGTAATGAATAAGTGGAAAAGGGTAGGGGTGGGATGATTTGCGTGGCAAATTAACGAAGGTTGTAATGTGTAAGTACTCAAATGGATCAGGTGATGATTCGTATCAAATAGAGGGGTAATATGTAGCAAAATAGAGGGGTAATATGAAGCAAATATAGGGATAATATGAGACCTGCACCATTACAGCAGATATCCAGGGCAGAATACGTGCAATGGAAATGCGGTGCTATAGAAAACTCCTAAATGTTACAAATAAGGATCGTGTCACGAACGTAGACATCCGTCAGAGAGTTGAAGACGCTATTGGTCCTTTTGAAGATCTGTTCACAACTATCAAAAGACGAAAGATGGCCTGGTGCGGGCACGTCGAGAGGTACACCGGAATTCCCAACTCGATACTCTTTGGATCCGTACCGGGACAGAGAGGGCGAGGACGTCCAAGGAAGAGATGGGTGGACAACATCGCTGAGTGGTCAGGCCTTCGTCACGGTGAGATACGTCAGGCGGCGACAGACAGAGAGAGCTGGCATGGGATTTTCATGTCTTCATGTGTGCCCCAACGACCTGATGGGTTACGGGATGAACTGAACTGAAACTGAACTGAAGTGATGTAGCAAATAGAGGCTAATGTGTAGTAAATAGAGGGGTAATATGTAGCAAATAGAGGGATAATATGTAGCAAATAGAGTATTCTGTAGAGTTTTGAGCATAGCATACGAAAGTATAACCACAAACCACACTGGATTGTTATTAAAGACTGTATAATGGAAACGTCTATTTTCTACGTCGGCTGTCCTAGACGCTTTTACTTCCCTAACAGTATGCTAGGTATGCATGTACAGCTGGGTTGACTGTAGCGTACACCACCAGGAAACGACATCGAAACATGTGCTGTTAACAACGTGCCATGTTCAACTCTGCTACCCAAACTCTATGACGTAATGTACCAACAGCTGAGTCCGTAATCGCTTCGATTTTCTCAAACATCAACCAGGTCAGCCGATCTGAGAGACTCTGTCAAAGTACTTGTCATAAGTATCAGCACATGGACAGTGTTCCATGACACCTCATGGACACAAGTAGGTCAACTTTTTCCCAGATGGTGTCGGTGTGTCAAGACTTTGTCAGATCAGATCAATGGCCGTCTCCGTATTAGCGGATTGTTTTGAAGTGTGTGGTGGAGACTACGTTTTCTTACTCGGATTAGAGCCCACTGAGAAGAACAGAAATGGATACAAAGGGGGTGGGAAGAGGGCAAAAAATAGAGGGGTGGGGCAGATTTGACAGATTGGGAAGGGGGGCAGAGAAGAGGTAGAGTGAGGAGTAGAGGAAAGGGGTGGGGGAATAAAAGAGGCAGAGAAGAGATGAAACGGGTGGAGGAGAGGAGATGGAAAGGGGGGAGGAGAGGAGGTGGAAAGAGGGGTAGAGAGAATACATAGAGGGAGGAGAGAGGACACGGAAATTAGAGGTGGGGAGAGAAGAGAGAGAGCGGAAGAGGAGAGATGGATCTGGGAGAGAGATAAGGGAGGAGGGAGAAGAGATAGAAAACGGGAGGGCAAGAAAAGAGTAGAGAAGAGAGACCGGGAAAGGAGAGATTGAAAGGGGGGAGAAAAGATGGAAGGAAGGGGAGAACGCGGAAAACACATGACAAAGTGCAGTTGAATGAGGAACCAACGGTAACTAAGAGTCTTGTTATTGTTGTTGTTGTTATTATTGTTGTTGTTATTATTATTATTGTTGTAATTATTGTTATTGTTATTATTGTTGCTGTTATTGTTGTTGTTATTCCTGTTGTTGTTGTTGTTGTTATTGTTGTTCTTGTTGATTCCCACAGTGAGAAATACTAATCTTTTGTGCGCCTTGGGAAAGGCATCAAAGGGCGGGAAGCAGTAGATTTTCTCACATCCCTAGTTTGCCAATAGAGAAGGGTGATCCAGGTGGTTGTGCTATGCTTGGCTTCTTCTGAGTGTCTTTCACTACTATTGGGATCGGGTCGATCCCCCACCTCGTTACGCCATTTCCAACCTCGCTGGCCAGGCTGTCACTAAACATCCTGATTCGAGGGAGAAATGCATGGACGTGAGCTGGGGTCTTGGTCTATATGTTGTGCCTGATCCTGACTAACATTGTCCTATCAGCGTGTTGTGCCTGATCCTGACTAACACTGTCCTATCAGCGTGTTGTGCCTGATCCTGACTAACACTGTCCTATCAGCATGTTGTGCCTGATCCTGACTAACACTGTCCTATCAGCGTGTTGTGCCTGATCCTGACTAACACTGTCCTATCAGCGTGTTGTGCCTGATCCTGACTAACATTGTCCTATCAGCGTGTTGTGCCTGATCCTGACTAACACTGTCCTATCAGCGTGTTGTGCCTGATCCTGACTAACATTGTCCTATCAGCGTGTTGTGCCTGATCCTGACTAACACTGTCCTATCAGCGTGTTGTGCCTGATCCTGACTAACATTGTCCTATCAGCGTGTTGTGCCTGATCCTGACTAACACTGTCCTATCAGCGTGTTGTGCCTGATCCTGACTAACATTGTCCTATCAGCGTGTTGTGCCTGATCCTGACTAACATTTTCCTATCAGCGTGTTGTGCCTGATCCTGACTAAAATTGTCATATCAGCGTGTTGTGCCTGATCCTGACTAACATTGTCATATCAGCGTGTTGTGCCTGATCCTGACTAACACTGTCCTATCAGCGTGTTGTGCCTGATCCTGACTAACATTGTCCTATCAGCGTGTTGTGCCTGATCCTGACTAACATTTTCCTATCAGCGTGTTGTGCCTGATCCTGACTAAAATTGTCATATCAGCGTGTTGTGCCTGATCCTGACTAACATTGTCATATCAGCGTGTTGTGCCTGATCCTGACTAACATTGTCCTATCAGCGTGTTGTGCCTGATCCTGACTAACATTGTCTTATCAGCGTGTTGTGCCTGATCCTGACTAACATTGTCCTATCAGCGTGTTGTGCCTGATCCTGACTAACATTGTCTTATCAGCGTGTTGTGCTTGATCCTGACTAACATTGTCCTATCAGCGTGTTATGCCTGATCCTGACTAACATTGTCCGATCAGAATGTTGTGATTGAACCAAGACTTGGAGACGGAGAGATTGAGAGATAGAGCAATTGAAATGGAGATGGATATATAGAGCAATAGAGTAGAGCGATAAAGAGCTAGTGAGATAGCGATAACGATGGAGATAACAAGAGACTGAGAGAAAGTGATTCAGAGCTGGATAGATAGAGATAGAGGAACAGTAAAGCCTTTGAGAGGAAAAGTGAGTAAAGCCCCTGAGAGATTGAGAAAGTGAAGTCCGACAAGATAAAAAGATAGAAAAGGAGTAACGTCTCTGAGAGATAAAAAAAAAGTATTCCTGAGGGATAAAGAGAGTGATGCACATGACAGATAAAAAGACAAAAAGCCTTGAAAGATAGAGAGTTTGAAGCCGTTCAGAGATAGAGAGTATGAAGCCGTTCGAGACAGAGAGTATGAAGCCGTTCAGAGATAGAGAGAATGAAGCCGTCCAGAGATAGAGAGTATGAAGCCATTCGAGATAGAGAGTATGAAGCCGTTCAGAGATAGAGAGTATGAAGCCGTTCAGAGATAGAGAGTATGAAGCCGTTCGAGATAGAGAGTATGAAGCCGTTCAGAGACAGAGAGTATGACGCCCTTCAGAGATAGAGAGTATGAAGCCGTTCAGAGATGGGGAGAGTGACGCCCCTCAGAGATAGAGAGTACGAAGCCCTTCAGAGATTGAGAGTATGAAGCCGTTCAGAGACAGAGAGTATGACGCCCTTCAGAGATAGATAGTATGAAGCCGTTCAGAGATGGGGAGAGTGATGCCCCTCAGAGATGCAGAGAGTGACGCCCATCAGAGATGTAGAGAGTGACGCCCATCAGAGATGCAGAGAGTGACGCCCATCAGAGATGGTGAGAGTGACGCCACTGATAGGCAGAGATAGTAAAGCCCATAATAGATAGAGTAAGGCCCCTCAGAGATAGGGAGGGTAAAGCCCTTAAGAGATAGAGTAAAGCCCACGAGATAGAGAAGGTAAAGCCCCTGAGAAAGAATGAAGCTCATGATATAGAGAGGGTAAATCCCCTCAGAGATAGAGATGGTAAAGCCCGTAAGAGATAGAGAGGGTAAAGCCCCTAAGAAATAGAGAGGGTAAAGCCCCCAAGAGATAGAGAGTGTAAAGCCCCTAAGAGATAGAGAGAGTTAAGGTCATACTTGATAGTGAGAGTAAAGCCCCCATGATATAGAGAGGGTAAAGTCCCTAAGAGATAGAGAGGGTAAAGCCCCTGAGAGATAGAGTGAAGCCCATGAAATAGAGAGGCTATAATCCTTGGGAGATAGAGAGAGTAAAGCCCATAAGAGATAGAGAGACTAAAGTCCATGAGCGATTAAGAGAGTAAAGCGCTAGAGTAAAACCTTCGAGAGATGGAGTAAAGACCATGAAAGAAAGAGCAAAGCACCTGGAGTGAAGCCATTGAGGGAAAGACAGAGTACAGCATAATAATATAAAGAAAAAGGTTGTTCCATTGTAGACACTGCTGTCGGGGAAGACGTGTTAAGACACTTAACTTTACATCGCGTCTTTCTTTGTTTATAATTTGTTAGTTGTAGTTCGCTTTCATTGTCCCTGGCGAAGGTTTGTCACCGTAACGAGGGTGTCGTTGTGTTTTATGTATTGGTTTTGTCTCGGCGTCCTTACCTACATACGTTTTAATTGACTAAGATACTTCGCTATACGAATTTACGTCTTGTTAATGAGGTTGGCTGGCTGGCTTTTTTTCTCTAGCCTAAAGTAAATCATTGAACCAATTTACAGCTGAGTCAACTGGAGCGTACCAGTAACAGGAGTTGAGCCTCGTACCTTTACCGTGAAAAATGAATTAATACCGCGATGTTTATATGACACTCTATGACGCTCTAAGACAAGAGTCCGGCAAGAAATGAAACAATTTGTGATTACCTGACGTCAGGCAAAATATGTCTTCTTCTTCTTCCTCGTTCGTCTTCAGACTTTAACTTCAATGACTCTAACAAGGGCAGCAGTCGACTCAAGACTCTGTACGCTTCCGTACAGCTTTTCGTGGAAGGACACTGGCTGTTGCCAAATGCTACTTCTTTTGTCGATATTCAGTGAGCAGGACTGCAAAGTATGTATGATTGAATACCGTGATTACACATGAAACTTACATCTAGGACTTTAGACGAAATCAGACCGACCTACTTTACCAAATGGCTGACATGTCTGCTTTATATATATATGCTCTTTCATACATTCTCCAATTGGTTCTTCTTAAAAATTGTTTAATTTATTTTCAGCTCGAAAAATTAAATTAGAGGGGAACAAAATACATCTGAAGACCTCCATCTTAACCAACCGGAAATTAAGTACTTCACCGGATACTGAGGTTTGTCTGAAAGAAAGCAAAGATGTCGGATGTCCTTTGTGGCTCTTCGCAGACTGGCCAACTTGACACTATCGCTCACACAGCACCACGTCAACCGATTGCCAGATCTCCTTCTCCGAGTCTAGATAACCAGCTGCCCACTAATTTATTCATGTATTTAATAGAAGAAGCAGCGAGTGGCCGAGCTGATTAGATGACATCCTCTTGTACAAAGGGAATTGCGTTCAAAACGCTGGCATTGTATCGATTTTGTCGATTTCGTGTGAACTAAAATACCTAGATTATACATTGCTTGGCGACTGCAACGCTAACGGTCTTTATTCCTCAGCTTTATACATTCCTATTGAATCCACATAGTTCCTTTATAAAACAACGTAATTATAGTATTTGCGTGTGTGCATTACACATGAAAGACTCTTAGAAAACAATTGTTAGAGCACTCGTTTCTTGCGGCGAAAGGTTCGATTCCCGATCTTTGGGGTCAAAGTTTCAACAGCGAATGAGAGGACAGTAACCAGCAACATATAGATGGCTGTTTGCATCAGTTAGTTACACATAACTCACCAAGACAATATTCCGGTTCCAAGTGGCAGCCCTGGAAACATATTGCAGCCTGGTTAAGAGATTACGGATCAAAGAGCGAATGTCCCATAGATGATGTTCCCTTATCGGATGTGTCAGGCAGAGCGGCATAGATATTGCAATCTGGTTATAAACTACAACATCACAAACGACATTTTCTGGATTGTTTTTGCTGTTGTTTAATGCCCATAATGAGTCGGTTTACTCTTTTGTGCGCCCTGAAAAGGACGTTAAGTGACGGGTTGTCGTAGCTTTCCTCACATCTCGAGCGTGCTGATGAAGGTGAACCGGAGTCCTCCAGGCTGTTGTGCAATGTTTGGCTTCATCTGGGTGCCGCTCACTACTACGGGGATCAACGTCGAACTTCACCTTATTAGCCAGACTGTTGTCAACAGCTCGTTTCCAGGACGACCAACGAGGGGTCAAGTGAGGGTACTGGCCAGTATATTTCTCCTGACCCTGGCTAACATTGTCTGATCAGTATGTTTTGCCTTTCTAGACGTTAGCCTCATCTGCCCAATTTTTCTGGATAAAGGCCAAAGAATATAATCGTCGATCTAGACATGCCCAATCTAGCTGCGAAATGTTATCTAGCTTGCAGTCATGGAAGACACACGACCAGGAATGAACACAATCTCAGTAAATATTGAGGTCTAGAACAATGAAGCATATAACAAGGTTTTCCCAACCTCTATGTCTCCCTGAGACTAACTTGTAAAGTAAAGTAAAGTAACACTTAGCATTACTGCCGTAGGGGTGTGAGGTATTAGCGTTCTCCCATTTCAAAGGCTCGGCTATATGAGTGCGGTAGCCTGCTCCTCTACCTCGCCGATTTTACTTTTGGATTTAGGGCTGGGTCGACCCGGCTAACTAACCTGACACTGACTTTATTACAGGTTGGTCACGCTTTATATAACTTTCTTCACAGGGATTTATGCCAGTGTGTGCAATATCCAAGAATTTGTGAGTATTCTACCCTGTGAGAGACTGCATTGCTAGATACTTTATAAGACATGGTGTAAGTGTAACATACGTTTTATTTTCGTTCTTACACACAGTTCCTTCTAGCGGGCCGCTGTGGTTGAGAGGTAACGGAATCGTCTCTCAAAGCGATGAACGGAAACAGCGGGGGTTCGAGCCCCACAAGTTTCAATCGATACCTGATCTTTAAGGAGGTGGGACTAGATTGCCTGCATTCTGGATTACCTCCATTTGACTTGATTTATCGTCATGCTCTGGCCCAAGGAAGTTCGGGACCACAGAGTGAGGTTGGTGACCAGCGAAGAGTCACCTCCCTATAATCCAAATAAAGCGAAAGTTACGTTATCGAGAGAAAAAAAAACGCCTGTTGTTGTGACCATCATTGCTTGGGATGGACAGCTACTTTTTAAAGTTCCTTATAAAGGGATGATACGCCACTGACATTTGCTAGATCTAACCTGTCAATATGACGGTAGTTCTTCTCTCGTTCGCGCCACACACATACTCCATTCAAAGTGTTAGATGGCCCTTATAGCTGCCTCGTGGGAGTAAAGGTAGCTCAGTGGATAAGTGCAATGTCTTTCCAGTCCAGCGATCGGGGTTCTATCCTCAGGTGCCGCTGGTTATTTCTTATCGCAAAAAGGCTCCTAAAGTCGACCGAGTCTAAACAATTGGGTACCATAAATAATCTGTGAAAGTAATGGCGGCTGGCTAAAATAAAAAATCGGATTCTATCTATCTTTAGTTCACTTATGTCGTTAGACGTCGTGGAGAGGTGTGATCTCCTTTGTTTCATAATTTTTTGGCAGGTGAAAATCTACTGGTGACTTGCTAGGTCAATCCTAACATCTGTTAGTCCTTGGAATATACGATCGTCAATTTTTGAGACTGGTGGAGGTAGAAGTGTAAATTAGAGCAAGATAGACCCGCAGCCTGTCAGGCGCAATCTAAGTTGCTCCGCTAACAACATAACGAAGACCTGAAGTTATAGCTACACAGTTCGGTGTTTTTGCGACATATTCTCTGTGGGGTGATTATCCTTAGAATAACTTGAGTCATTTTTAGCTTGATATTCAGCGGCCGTTAGGCCTACTCTTTTCATTACCCAAGTATGGACTGGTCCCATGCATACACCGACGGTTCTATAACAAACACAACACAGAACGGAGGGGGCAGGGGTATTCCTGAGCCTACCAAATGGTAGAAAAATAACACTGTCAGTGGCAACTGGAAAATACTCAAACAATTTCAGAGCGGAGGCAGAGGCACTGAGGCTGCAGTAGAAGAAATGCTGACAGGCAAAAGAAATGAAAGTTAGATAGTCCTGTTTACAGATGCCCTGGCCGTAGTCATAGCACTAAAAAGCCAGAAAAATACTGAACTTAATGATTTAAGAGCAGTACTCTGTCAACTATGCCAGCAGTCCGCACAAAAAGGAGTAGTGGTATAGTGGGTTCCATCCCATTGAGACATCCAAGGCAACGAGGAGGCAGACAGACTGGCAAAAGAAGGTGCAAGACTACCACAACCTGATTCTAGTGTGACCTACGAAGAGTCCAAAAGGCTTATTAGACCCAGATACATGGCCAAATGGGAAATAGAACATACTGGCTACACAAAAAACGATGCCTATTACCAGTTGAGCAAAAGAGAGCAGGTCGTGGTCTTCAGACTCCGCACAGGCCACAACAGACTGAGGTACCACCTATTCAATAAACTGAAGATAGGTGGCACTGACGAATGCACTTGTTGTACCGGGAAAATAACCGCTGAACATCTGCTGCAAAACTGCCCGACATACGAGGACAAAAGAAAGCACATGTGGCCATCACCAGTGGCAACACTGGACAAGCTCTATGGCAGTGTCGACAGCCTCAGGATGACAGCTGCTTTTTTTCGAAAAAATATAGGTTGACGTTTGACAGCGTACGAAGAAGAAGACGGCCTACTCTTTTCGAATTCCAACTGCTAAGGTATTTTTAACGTGCGTGCGACTGCACATGGGTGTCTGATCTCACTACTTAGAGATCAGGGGAAATATTTACAGTATTATCCACGTGAAAAAATTCCGGTGTCCATCGTGATTTGAACCCGCGACTTCCAGCATCCGAGGCGAACACCTTACCACGAGACCAAAAAAAAAACAAAAATAAATCTTGTTCTACAGTGCATTTCAACTAACTGTGGGATCCCTGGAAACGAGAAAAACGAGAAGGTGCATGAGCTTGAAAGCCAGAAGTGGCGGCATGCCGTCTCGTCAAAAACATAATTTTAAAGAAGCAGAGACAGCAGACGATTCATGAGGTCGGAATGGAGAGACCAGCAAATAACAGCTAGAAAATGACAGCATTGACAAACTTGGCATAGATGGGCAGACAAAGATCTTCCGACTCGGAACGATTCATTGCAGATTCAAGGTCCAACTCCACAGAATGTGTCTTAGAGACACTGCCACATGCGATTGTGGAACACCCACGCAAACACCAGAACATTTTCTGCAGGACTGCCTGACTTATGCAGACCAAAGCGAGATATTCTGGCTATTGGGGAGCGACCGTGCTCGAAAAGTTGTGAGGGCACGGAGAAGACCTGAAACCCTTTCTCCTTCGTGAATCTCTCCTGTTTAGAAGTACAGCTTCAGCGGATCGAAGAAGAAATATAGCAATCGCTGTGACGTTAACCCCAATATACCTACTTGGTCAAGAAAAATATGGCCCTAACACCATATTATTATATCAGATTAATGCCTACATTGGTCCTGTCAATATTCCTCTATGCTTGTGAGACATGGACAGTTACAGCTGACCTTCAGCGAAGGATACATGCCTTAGAAATGAGATGTTTCCGAAGACAGTTAAATGTCACGTACAAAGATCGAGTTATAAATGAGGAAATACGAGATAGAATTACAACAGCAATATGGCCTTTTGAAGACCTCTTGGCAACTGTTAAAAGAAAGAAACTCGCTTCGTATGGTCACATATCGAGATCAAATGGTTTTGCAAATACGATCCTGCACGGGTTTTGAGTTGCAACACTCTCTGGTGTGATATTTAACTTGATAAGCTTAAGGGGAGGGGCGTGGATGCCACCTGTAACCCTGCACGAGAAGCTGTATTGTTGAGTTGGGAGCCCTGAGCTGACTTTTGCTTTTGTCGAAGTCATTGGTGTTGATGACTGGAGATAATCGGAAAAGTAGTAGACACGAAGTTTTTTTTTCCTTTGTAAGACAGGTTTGGTGTCTTTCTTTAGTATCTTTGATCTTGCACGGAAAAAACGACGAAGAGGTCCCAAAAAGAGGTTGGAGACAACATAAAAGAATGGACCAATCTTCGACCAGAAGAGGCACAGGCAGAGGCCGCTAACAGAGAAGGGTGGCTTGGGTTTGTGAGCATATCATCACGTGTGTCCCAACAACCTAACCAGTTACGGGATGACCTGACCTCAACACATTAATCACAGTATGCCACTTTGGCGTATTAACAGGATCTTCACTTCTAACTTGTAATGACCTCATACGACATGATATCGTTGTGACCGTAGTTCTTTCCTGAATCTTATTCATACCATACACATGCATTCTTCTAAAGGCGTTAGACACCGCTGAAAGTAGCCTCATACAACATGTCAGTGTGGTAGAAGACCTGTTCTTGTCCCTACAACACGCACAACTCTATGAGAACCCACTCCACCCGGCTTTTAAATATTGTTTAAGTCTATAAAAAAAATGTTCCGCTCTAAAACAATTGCAGAAACCAGAGATTATTTATATTTCTTTGATTTTTTTTTTGCGATGTTTTTTTTTTCTAAACCTGTTTGCATTGCACTGTTTTATGCCTTATAGCCAAGTCTATCGACATCAGACACATTTTAATGGGTGTACTTCTCCACAGATGTACGTCAGTAATGTTTCAAGAATCCGCATCGCTGCACTGCTCCCCAGACCGGGACTAAGATACAATCTTACTATAATCCAAAAAAGTATTTCACAAAACCTTCTCCATAACAGTCAGAGGGTAACAGTAAACGGGATTTGAGTGGCAACACTCTCTGATGTGATATTTAACTTGATAAGCTAAAGGGGAGGGGCGTGGATGCTACCTGCACTAGAAGCTGTATTGTTGAGTTGATAGTCATGAGCTGACTTTTGCTTTTATCGAAGTCAGTGGTGTTGATGACTGGAGATGATCGATAAAGTAGTAGACACGATGTTTCTTTTTTCCTTTGTAAGACAGGTTTGGCGTCTTTGTTTAGTATCTTTGAATGTTTGCAGGTCAATCAATGTTATCTCTTTCTGTGAAGATGGAGAAATAGCAATAAATCAATAATCCCATATCCCATTATGGTCGTTGGTTAGTCCTGAAACAGACAAACTCTCCATCCACATAGCTATAAAGAAGCAAAGACACTCGACCAACGATCCATGAGGACAGAATGAAATTACCAGCACAAAGAATATAAGCCAAAAAGGAAAGAATAGACACACTTGTCAGAGATGGACTGACAAAGATCTTCAGACTCAGAACGTGCCACTGCAGGCTCATTTGTCACAGAATGGATCTCAGAGACACAGTCATGTGCGATTGTGGAGACTCCAAGCTAAACCCTAGAACATATCTTACAGGACTGACCTACTTACACAGACCAAAGAGAGGCAGTCTAGACCAAGGAACGACTATGTTCACCACTCTGTGGGGGACTGGTGAAGACCTGACACGCATTCTCCTTCGTGAACCTTACAGGGCTAGAAACTTTGCATTGATCAAAGAAGAATGAGTAGAAGAAGAAGGGGACAAAAAAAAAAAAGAAGAAGAAAAATATATAGAAATAGAAACAAGAAATTGAAAAAGAAGAAAAAGAAAAAGAAGAAGAAGATGGGGAAGGAAAACTAACGTCTGGCCAGGCACAACATACTGATCAGACATCTTAGTCAGTGTCAGGCACAACATACTGATCAGACATGTTGGTCCGGGTCAGGCAAAATATACTGACCAAGGCCCTCACCTCGACTTCCACGCAGTCCTTTCTGGGAAACGGGCTGTTTTCATGACAACCTGATTAACGAGGTGAAAGGATCGACGTGATAACAGTAGTAGTCAGGGACACGCAGATGAAGCCAAGCATAGTACAACCGCCTGGAGGCCTCAGGTCCACTTTTATCAGCACGCTCGGGATGTGAGGAAATTTACGACAACCCGCGACTTAACGTCCTTTTCAGGGCGCACAAAGGAGTAACCTACTCATTGTGGGCATTCAACAACAAGGAGAAGATCAGTCCTGAGACCAGCTGTTAGGTTGTCTCAAACTGTCTCTCCAGTAGACCCTATCATCTGGTTGATCAGTCCTGCGATCGTCTGTTAGGTTGTGTGAACATGTCTCTCCAGTAGACTCTATCATCTGATTGATCAGTCCCGAGACCGTCTGTTAGGTTGTGTGAACATGTCTCTCCAGTAGACCCTATCATCTGGTTGATCAGTCCTGAGACCGTCTGTTAGGTTGTGTGAACATGTCTCTCCAGTAGACCCTATCATCTGGTTGATCAGTCCTGAGACCAGCTGTTATGTTGTGTGAACATGTCTCTCCAGTAGACCCTATCATCTGGTTGATAAGTCCTGAGACAGGTTGTTATGTTGTCTGAAACTGTTTCTCCATTAGACCCTATCGTCTGGCTGATAAGTCCTGAGACAGGCTGCTGGGTTGTCTGAACATGTCTCTCTATTACACCCTATCATCTGGTTGATAAGTCCTGAGACAGGCTGCTGGGTTGTCTGAAACTGTCTCTCTATTACACCCTATCATCTGGTTAATCAGTCCTGAGACAGGTTGTTATGTTGTCTGAAACTGTTTCTCCATTAGACCCTATCGTCTGGCTGATAAGTCCTGAGACAGGCTGCTGGGTTGTCTGAACATGTCTCTCTATTATACCCTATCATCTGGTTGATCAGTCCTGAGACCGGCTCTAGGTATCTGAAACTGTCTCTCTATTACACCCTATCATCTGGTTGATCAGTCCTGAGACAGGCTGTTAGGTTGTCTGAAACTGTCTCTCCATTAGACCCTATCGTCTGGTTGATAAGTCCAGAGACAGGCTGCTGGGTTGTCTGAACATGTCTCTCTATTACACCCTTTCATCTGGTTGATCAGTCCTGAGACCGGCTCTAGATATCTGAAACTGTCTCTCTATTACACCATATCATCTGGTTGATCAGTCCTGAGACCGGCTGTTAGATTGTCTGAAACTGTCTCTCCATTAGACCCTATCGTCTGGTTGATAAGTCCTGAGACAGGCTGCTGGGTTGTCTGAAACTGGCTCTCTATTACACCCTATCATCTGGTTAATCAGTGATGAGACAGGTTGTTATGTTGTCTGAAACTGTTTCTCCATTAGACCCTATCGTCTGGCTGATAAGTCCTGAGACAGGCTGCTGGGTTGTCTGAACATGTCTCTCTATTATACCCTATCATCTGGTTGATCAGTCCTGAGACCGGCTCTAGGTATCTGAAACTGTCTCTCTATTACACCCTGTCATCTGGTTGATCAGTCCTGAGACCGGCTGTTAGATTGTCTGAAACTGTCTCTCCATTAGACCCTATCGTCTGGTTGATAAGTCCAGAGACAGGCTGCTGGGTTGTCTGAACATGTCTTTCTATTACACCCTATCATCTGGTTGATCAGTCATGAGACCGGCTCTAGGTATCTGAAACTGTCTCTCTTTTACACCCTATCATCTGGTTGATCAGTCCTGAGACCGGCTCTAGGTATCTGAAACTGTCTCTCTATTAGACCCTATCGTCTGGTTCATCTGTCATGAGACCGGCTCTAGGTTGTCTGAGCATGTCTCTCTACGAGACCCTATCATCTTGTTGATCAGTGATGAGAACGGCTCTAGGTTGTCTCAGCATGTCTCTCTATGATACCCTATCATCTGGTTGATCAGTTATGAGACCGGCTGTTAGGTTGTCTCAACATGTATCTCTATGAGACCCTATCATCTGGTTGATCAGTTTTGAGACCGGCTGTTAGGTTGTCGGAGCATGTCTCTATATTAGACCCTATCATCTGGTTGATTCAGTCCTGAGACTGGCTCTAGGTATCTGAAAATGTCCATCTATTAGACCCTATCATCTGGTAAATCAGCCCAGAAACTGATTGTAAAGTTTGCTTGAACATGACTTTCAATTTAACCGTTACCTCTGGTTGATCACCCATAAGACTGGTTGCGAAGTTGACTGAGTATGTCTTTCCATTAGACCATGTCCTGTGGTCGATCAGTCCTGACAAGGATCGCCAGGATGTCTGATCATCTCTCTCCATTATCACAATTTCTGATTCTGCTGGATGGTGTCAACAAAAATAGAATTCAGTTGCATTTGACAAAACAATTTGATGATTTATACTATTCAAATGTTTTGGCTTTTCTGTCCCATAACCGCAATCAGAAGAGAAATATAACAAGTATAATTAGAAATTTGGTCGGTGGATACACAGAGTAAAAACATTAGAAGATGTGAATAGATGCAACTAGCGATACTAAGATCGTCTTGGGGTGTACAATACATTATCCTTTACACCCTAAGCTTTAAACAGGAAATATATGTCCATCAGAGCAGCAATATACATTTTCCTTCACTAATGTACTATTTCTTTAGAAATGCGATTGATTTGCTATTCCAGTCCACTATAAAAGTGAGATATTGCATTTATTAAAATATTTTGTATAGTACTTTAACAAAACATATTGGGCATGCTAGAATATGGCAAGGTTCACATTCTTTGTCAGCAATATCGAAAAGGAATGCCAGGTCAGGTTATCCCGTAAACGGTGAAGTCGTTGGGGCACACATGAAAGTATCCTCCAAACTCCACGCCGTCTCTTTCTGTCAGTGGGTCGCTACCTGTGCCTTTTCTGATTGGAGATTGGTCCATTTTTTTATCTTGTCTTCCCACCTCTTTTTAGGACGACCTCTTCGTCGTCTGCCTTGCACCTTTACGTGGAGGATCGTATTTGCAAGACCATTTTATCTCGATATGTGGCCGTACCAAGCGAGTTTTGTTCTTTTGATATTTACGAAGAGGTCTTCAAAAGGCCCTATTGCTGTTGTAATTATTTCTCGTATTTTCTCACTTATAACTCGATCTTTGTAACTGACGTTTATAAGACTTCAGAAGTAACTCATCTTCAAGGCATGTATCCTCCGCTGAAGGTCAACTGTAACTGTCCATGTCTCACAAACATAGAGAAATATTGATATGACCAATGTACGCATTAACATGATATTCGTGCGAATTGATAACCGTTTATCTTGCCAGAATTTGTTAAGCCGGGCAAGCGCCGCTATTATCTGTGCTATTCTGGCCAAAACCTCACATTTTGATCCTTCATCACTGACAATCGGACCCAGATATATAAAACGGTCGACCACTTCGAGTTCCTGGCCATTAGCTTTTATCCTACTGTTGAAGCCCTCGGCGTTGTTGTCCATTAATTTAGTCTTTCCAGCGTTAATCTCCATGCCATAATCAAGAGCTGTTTTATCGAGCCTACTGGCCCATTCCTGGAGTTCTGCTTCTGTACTCGCCAACCCGTCGATGTCATCTGCAAAACGAAGGTTGTTAATCGTTCGGCCCCTTATCTTCACACCCCTAACTTGATCTCCAAGTGCCTCACTCATAATTCTTTCAAGAAAAAAAAGGAGATACCGATAAACTTCATTAAATAAGTATAGAAAAGGCTAGAGGCGCTTTTATTGCATTGTGAAATCTATTAAAATAACACACATTAAGTCCAACATTAAAATACAATTCTTCAACTCCAATGTAAAGTCATTACTACTGTATAGCACTGAAACATGGAGAATAACAAAAACAATAAAGACAAATTACAGACTTTCATAAATGGACGTCTATGCGGAAATAAAATCTGAAATGCCATGGTAAGATATAAATTTATATAAGTGGGACATGGAACTGAGATGCGAGTCCGGTCAGGTATAATATACTGACGAGGGCGTGGTGTCAGGGTCAGGCACAATATACTGACCAAGACCACTTTCTCTCTTCCATGTAGCGAACCCTGGAAACAGGCTGTTTTCAGGGCAGTCTGACTGATGTGATGTGGATTGAAATGATCCCCGTAGTATAGGCGTACCGCAGATGAAGCCAAGCATAGCACAACCGCCTAGACGACATAGGTCCACCTTCATCAGCAAACTCAGGAGATGAGAAACGCTAGTGCAACACTTTACTTAAAGAATTTTTCATGGTGCACAAACAATTAACCATGCTCCATTTGAGCATTAAACAACAACATATCCGTGGAATATAATGTGAGGGGGAGGAGCTGGCGTTTGGTAGACAATACATTAGTGGCACCAGACGACAGCATTACAAGACAGCTTCTGTTCTGGAATCTTCAAGGCAGCAAATGTAAATGCAGACCAAAATACACACATAGAAGAGTGTTCAGCGAAACATAAAAGTAACAACGAAGACATAGACAGAGCTTGAACTGATGGCCAAGGACTGGTGGATGGGTGGTTTTCTTTATGACAACTTGTGTTCCCCATGCGCTGAAAGGTTTTAATTGATTGCCTTTTATTACACAAAAAGGCATTGATTCCTCGCTCATCATCACTCCGTCAATGACAGATGTACTTGCACGTATACTCGACTACAATTACTATGCTCGAACTGATTTCCTATCGTGTGAAAATTCTCATGCCGAAGCTTAATGTGTCACCACTACATCTACAATGGTCACCAATTATATATATATATATATATATATATATATATATATCACCTTTATACCACCTGAAATCACCATGTATACTATCACCACTATACCACCACCGCTCCGCTTTCACCACTATCACACCAGTATCAACAATTATATTATCAGATGGTCAGAGACATATTTACGTCTGTCCGCCCTGTTCATATACAAGTTGAGTTAACAAGTAAACTGAATACGGCTCTGTTCTGTTGAGATTCAATGTCATTGTACTTCGAGCAGACCTATAGGTGTTCAGTCTCTTTTAGCATAAAGACGAAGGGTGTGGATATTGAAGGTGTCTGTAGCTCGCTAGTTGTACACACTCCTGCTCCTTCCTCTCAGGTGCCTCTAGCTGCTTGACCTGCGCATGATTTCAAAATCCGGCAATCGGTGCATTGATGGTTCATCGACTGAAGTGTCCTCATACAAAAGTCGGTCGTTGATCACCTTCAAAATGTCACCACTATCTATTGTCAATATCCCAATTGCGGGTGTTCGGGATATCAGCTCTTTCATTCTCGCTAACCCCATCATGATGAGGACAGTAAATCCACACACGTTTTGGTAAGCTCAAAACCTCTATGACCACTATCCACTCATGTCACTACCAACTCTTATGCACCTGCAGATGCAAGGGTTATGAGAACCGTTTACGTCACTCGTTAAAATAGTCCCATACAACCACATCAGAGCCAAAGTCACTGCCTCGATCTCCATCCTGATACTGGACATTGTTGTTCAGTATGCACCTCTCCTATCGGTCATGACCCTGCCTCTCACTCTAGAAAAGAACTCCAACCAGATTTTTTTAAAATAATGGATATGCATATTTTGTTGATAACAATTCAGTTATTATTCACTTACATTGGTATCAAGCAAGTAGGAGTGCTCAAATACCTAGGTAGTATGTTCACCGATGACGCCAGAGTGGACAGAGAGATTGCACTTAGAACTCAGAAGGTAAACAGTGTCCACTATCAAATTGCACCGATTTTGAAACAACCTAGTGTGCTTCTTTACACTAAGAGGAGGCTGATAAATACACTATTTATTCCTACATTGTGTTACCAATTTCATTCTTGGTCCTTACTAGCAACACATACGAGTAAGTTTCAGAGCTATGTGAGAAGTACAATGGATGACCGAGGCACCCTGCTCATGCTGACGGTGGGAACAAACCCAGTTAGTGCCTACATTGACTCCCAACAAATTAAGTGATTTGGTCATTTAGTCAGAATGAATTATGACCAGCCTGCACCAAGAGCATATCATATGCAGATCTCTGGTCGACGAGAAAGATTCAGACCTTGACGTTGATGAATTAAGGGTGTGCCTGACACTCTCTGGAAATTACACCTAACGATAGAACAAACCTCCCACTTGGCGATAATAAGAAATGCACACATCCCACCTTTCTGCGACGCAGTAGACAAAGGCAGTAGGACATCCCACCTTTCTGCGACCCAGTAGACAAGGGCAGTAGGACATCCCACCTCTCTGCGACGCAGTAGACAAAGGCAGTAGGACATCCCACCTTTCTGCGACCCAGTAGACAAAGGCAGTAGGACATTCCACCTCTCTGCGACCCAGTAGACAAGGGCAGTGGGACATCCCACCTTTCTGCGACCCAGTAGACAAGGGCAGTAGGACATCCCACCTCTCTGCGACGCAGTAGACAAAGGCAGTAGGACATTCCACCTCTCTGCGACCCAGTAGACAAGGGCAGTAGGACATCCCACCTTTCTGCGACGCAGTAGGCAAGGGCAGTAGGACATCCCACCTTTCTGCGACCCCGTAGACAAGGGCAGTAGGACATCCCACCTCTCTGCGACCCCGTAGACAAGGGCAGTAGGACATCCCACCTCTCTGCGACCCCGTAGACAAGGGCAGTAGGACATCCCACCTCTCTGCGACCCCGTAGACAAGGGCAGTAGGACATCCCACCTCTCTGCGACGCAGTAGACAAAGGCAGTAGGACATCCCACCTTTCTGCGACCCAGTAGACAAAGGCAGTAGGACATCCCACCTTTCTGCGACCCAGTAGAACAGGGCAGTAGGACATTCCACCTCTCTGCGACCCAGTAGACAAGGGCAGTAGGACATCCCACCTTTCTGCGACCCAGTAGACAAGGGCAGTAGGACATCCCACCTCTCTGCGACGCAGTAGACAAAGGCAGTAGGACATTCCACCTCTCTGCGACCCAGTAGACAAGGGCAGTAGGACATCCCACCTTTCTGCGACGCAGTAGGCAAGGGCAGTAGGACATCCCACCTTTCTGCGACCCCGTAGACAAGGGCAGTAGGACATCCCACCTCTCTGCGACCCCGTAGACAAGGGCAGTAGGACATCCCACCTCTCTGCGACCCCGTAGACAAGGGCAGTAGGACATCCCACCTCTCTGCGACCCCGTAGACAAGGGCAGTAGGACATCCCACCTCTCTGCGACGCAGTAGGCAAGGGCAGTAGGACATCCCACCTCTCTGCGACGCAGTAGGCGAGGGCAGTAGGACATCCCACCTCTCTGCGACGCAGTAGGCAAGGGCAGTAGGACATCCCACCTCTCTGCGACGCAGTAGGCAAGGACAGTAGGACATCCCACCTCTCTGCGACGCAGTAGGCAAGGGCAGTAGGACATCCCACTTCTCTGCGACCCCGTAGACAAGGGCAGTAGGACATCCCACCTCTCTGCGACCCCGTAGACAAGGGCAGTAGGACATCCCACCTCTCTGCGACGCAGTAGGCAAGGGCAGTAGGACATCCCACCTTTCTGCGACCCCGTAGACAAGGGCAGTAGGACATCCCACCTCTCTGCGACCCCGTAGACAAGGGCAGTAGGACATCCCACCTCTCTGCGACGCAGTAGGCAAGGACAGTAGAACACAAGAAGAAGAAGAAAGAGAAGAAGAAAACCATTAAATGTAGTTGTTTTACTCCTTGTCTCGTTTAACCAACGAAATGCAGAAACAGTAACCAGAACATGTCAGGAATCGACAGTAAATTTAACCAGTTTGAGAATCCCTGCGCTTGGCAATTCATTACGTTACCACATAAATCAAGAACTAATTTATCTGATTATGTCATTAACAAGGTAATGTGAATACATTATGTATTATTTGGCATATCTCCAGTCCGAAGAAGAATGCTAAACCGTATATCAAGATTTGTTTTCATATTTGACGTGTCTGGAAGAAATAACAATAAAATAAGAATGATAACAATTATTGAAAACGGAAGATTTATTATGTCAATAATTTATCCCCACCGTTGTTATCAAGATATGGGGATAAGGAATGAAAGTAGAGATTTATAGCGCATACGAGAAAGTCGTGCAGTAGTTATGATAGCGGTCTCATAGTCAAGTTAGCTTTGGTTTATAGAGAAATTGTTTTTAGTTTCATCAATGTGGGTTAAAAAAAGAGACTATTTTCCTAACACTGGGCTATTTGTAGACCTTTCCGTGGAATATTCCCTGAGTCTAAATGGACTATTTCATGAATTGCACAGGATAAATGTGGCCATTTCATTTTTCTCTGGATAATTCGTAGACCAACATACGAGGTCCCTCCCTGAATTATTCAAGGACTTCCACTGACCATTTTTCTGAATCTCTTTCATCTATTCGAGAACATTCAATTTGACTTTTTCCTGTCCTAACCTTGACAATTCTAAGATACAGGCAAGGACTATACCATGCTCCATACTACATTATCCCCAGATTCTGTATTTCTGAACGATCATTGCTTTATTACCTTGCTTCCAATGGACTATTCTCAGATTTCGACTGGATTATTCGTAGACACTAGCTGGACTATTCCTTGTCACTAATCAGACTTTCCTCTGACCTTCATTGGACTATACTCCGACTATTACTGGACTATACATATACCTTCATTGGACTATACCCCGACTATCACTGGACTATACATATACCTTCAATTAACTATACCCTCACTATCACTGAACTATAAATTTACCTTCATTGGACTATACCCCGACTATCACTGGACTGTACATATACCTTCATTGGACTTTTCGCTAAGCCTCACTGGACTAATCGCTAAGCCTCACTGGACTAATCGCTAAGCCTCACTAGATTACTCTTTGGTCCACTTGACTAAGTTTTGACCGCCACTGGACTATTCTTTGGTCTACGACTAAATGTGGTTCACCACTAGATAATTCGTTGGTCAACTTGACTAAATGGGGATCATCACTAGATGTGGGACCTACGAGGAGTCCAAAAGGTTTATTAGGGCCAGATACATGGCCAAATGGGAACCAGAACATACTGATACACAAAAAATGATGCCTTTTACCAGTTGAACAGAAGAGAACAGGTCGTGGTCTTCAGACCTCGCACAGGCCACAACAGACTGAGGTACCATCTATTCAATAAACTGAAGATAGGTGGCACTGACAAATGCATCTGTGGTACAGGGAAAATGACCGCTGAACATCTGCTGCAAAAATTGCCCGACATACAAGGACCAGAGAAAGCACATGTGGCTATCACCAGTGCCAACACTAGACAAGCTCTATGGCAGTGTCTACAGCCTCAGGATGAGAGCTGCTTTCTTCGAAAAAATTCAAGTTGATGTCTGACAGCGTACGAAGAAGAAGAAGAAGAAGAAGAAGAAGAAGAAGAAAAAGAAGAAAGATCATCACTAGATAATTGTTTGGTCAACTTGACTAAATGTAGTTCACCACAAGATAGTTCGTTGGTAACTTGACTAAATATGGTTCACCATTAGATAATTCATTGGTCAAATTGACTAAATGTGGATCATCACTAGATAATTCGTTGGTCAACTTGACTAAACATGGATCATCACTGGATAATTCGCTGGTCAACTTGACTAAATGTTGACCGTCACTGGATTATTCTTGGATCCGCACTGTATTATTAACCTGACTCTCACTGGGATATTCACTAACCTGTCCTGAACTATGTGTGGGCCTCCACTCAACTTTTACCTTACGCTTTCTCAACTATTCCTTTGGGCTCACTCGACTATTACCTTACGATTACTCGACTATTCCGTGAGCCTTTTCGAACTATTTCTAGCCCCACAATGGGTTATTCCCTGGTTCTAACTGGAAAAACAATTCGTGAAACCTCGATGTACTTTTTGTTAACACTCATTTTGTTATTCATGAACGACAACTCAACTGATCGAGCACACTGATTGTTTCATGGATTTCCTCTCACTATTCCCAAACCGCTAATGGATTATTCATGGATACCACCAACTATTCCTCTGACCTTCCCATATTAGTCTCTGACTCCCACTTGACAATTCCCTGATCCCAACCCTGACTATTGCACTGTTCTCTTACCTTTACTTGCCTTTTTTCTGGATTTATCCACAATACAGACAGTCCTTCCTGGTCGAACGCCAACATGGCTGCTGATCTGACTCTCTCCTGAATCATGTGTGTTTTTCTGTGATCTTTGGGTCTACACTTGCAGTGTTACAGATTCCACTTGAATAACGTGTTTTATGTGCGTTTTTCCAATTGGAATTCTACTCGTAAAAGCGCCGAGATGTATTTTAATCGACATATTATAGGATAAAGTCGAACACAGAATACACAAGAGCGATTAAAAGCAAACGACCACAATGACATCGATGCCGGAAGAAGAATACGGAAAGGCATAACCTTCAGAGTGAACCTGTGATGCCATGTTTGAGTGAACAGGGAGATCATATAAAAATTCACAATGTGGAGGGACCTTTTGCCTGGAGAGGGATGGGCTCCGCCAGATGCTTAAAGCCCTAAGATTCACCGATATTGCAGAAAACATTGAGAACAATCAAAAATGGGCTAGTCGTCTTCTAAGTACACTATATTGACAATCATACCACTGGGTTTGTCTTATCCACACGGGAGTCGACGTCCTGGTATAGAACTGAGTGGCGTGGCCTGAAACTGATCTAACTACCTGCCCTATTGGTGTCACAAATGGCCTTCCAGGTTACGGGTCGTGATGATAATGATGGTGAAGATCTAGAAGACTATTCCCTAACTCCCACAAGAACATGTCCTGACCCAGGTGTAACTGTGCTTTGACACACATAACTGTTGTTCTTCTTCCCACTATCATATGTGCTGATTACAATGAGTTTGCAGATTCCAAAAGAGACCAATCGGAACACTACATACATTTCAATTCATTCTCTTTGGAGTGTAGCTGCCATCTGTTGCCTTCAAAACCGTGGGACCTTTGTTGTTTACAATCGTCTTAAACCAAATATGGGGCAACAATGTATGGCTGGCACATTGTTAAAGAGCTCGTTTCTCGCAGTATCGGTACTAGGCTCAATTCCTGATTTTGATAAGCTTCAGTCTACCCTACCGTAAACTGGTACTCGACTAATTGGTAAAAAAGAAAAGCTAGGTAGCGAACCGGTCACTAACAGAACCCCCATGTCGCAGCGTTTTCCGACCAGAACACAGCCTATAATCTCTACGGATAAGGCCGGCATCTAAATAGACCATACAATAAACGAACAAGACCGTAACGACAGAAAATACAATCATAACCTAATATAACCGACACGCTATAATAACTACGGTTTAACGGAGTGTGGTAAAATCATATTCAGGCAACACGTCCTACAAAGAAAGAACAATCAACTGGATCCAAGTATGGACATCAGGATGGTGGTGTTTATGCATACTATTGTATTAGAGGAAACCAAATATTCTTCACGATTACGTGGAAGATTCTCAAACTGTCTGCAGTGCACATCTTGTCATATGTCAAAAGTTCTGGTGAATGTAAAGTTGTCGTAATTCTGGAATTTTTAGTTTTTACTTCTGCAGTTGCGTAGGAAAAGGCAAAGGCAAAGGCAGCCGTCCATCGTACACGATGATGGCATCATTATTTTTGCCGGCGCTATTTTTAGTAACTGCTCTACTTTTTATCCTCACTCTCTCGTCTCGAGCCGCCCGACCCCAGTGTTAAGCTAAGAAGAAGGTGACTAGGGAGCGACTACGAGATGCAGGGGATTCCGCATCAAGCACCCGTGAAAAAGAGGGCGGAGTTCGGAGTCGAACCCGCACTACCTGATCACGAGGCCGACGGCTTAACCACTTTGTGTAGGAAAATAAGCTATTCATTTTGACTTCCGCACCATGCATGTGAAACGTGTACCACCATAGAAACACTTAATAAAAGAATTGAATCTTTTAAACTAAAATGCTACAGAAGAGTGATCAATATACCATGGATAGTGAACATGAGAAATGCAGATATCATAGAAGAACTGGGTATCCAGTGGAATTAGTCAACAATATCTTGTCCAGAAAGCAACAATATGTTGGTCGCATCAAACGTCCTAATGGCGATCCTGGAGAGTATTGCGTTTGGAAAGTAGGGCAGAGACAGACGAAGGAGAAGATGGACACAAGACGTCATGGGGGTTCTGAAGATGACAGCGACAGAGGCGGGCGTTATGGCTAGAGATCTAGAGTCTTACAGATCGGCTATTTTGAGAGCGACGTTCTGCAAAGGGCATGCTACATGATGACAATACAGGGGTTATAGTTTCAAATTTATTATATTTGACTCCTGTTACTTCTACCTCTGATGTTGTAGAGTTCATTTTCTATAGAATTTCATTCGAGTAGGCAAACAAACAGATGATTAGCCTGCAGTATTTGCATGATGGAAAGATCGCCTCATGTTGACCTTTAGTGGGATATCATGTTTCTAATTAATTGTTTCTTTGACAGTGGCTAGAAGATGCTCAATTCGAGTATAAATACTAAATCTTCAATTACGTATATAGCGCGCATACGGGAGCCCCGAGTTGGTTGTCAGTTTCCGATAAGACTAAGCAGCTTTATCTCACAATCGGTGAGAATAGAGGACAAGTGAAACGAGTGATTAGAAAAACCATGGCGTCACGTATTGTATCTTGAGATGCGAACGCTTAACTTCTCAGCTATATGGACTACATCTAGTCCATTATTTCAAACCAAATGGCTAACACAACTCTGTGTTCTTTTATCGTACGTGAATGATTAAACATGCAATGCAACGAATTGGAGACACTTTTGTCGCAAAGACAGAGGGGTTAGGATGTTTGAACGAGACACAAATCCTTAAAATATAATCATCATCATTAGGTTCCCCTTAAGTTGGTGTCGTCAATCATGCGCAACCAGCGGCTTATGCTGGGCATCCAATGGCTTGTCCATATCCGCAACGCGAAGGTTTCTGCTAAAACAATCTCTGAAATACTTGACCGCTGCCGTGTTTCTTTCTTCGACATGTCATACGGCTGGACTAGGAAACTCCAGCCCACAAAATACTTCACAAATAGCTCTTCAGCGGTAAAGGACTTCTTCCGACCGGCTGGAGGCTTAGAAGCAGTCGTCCCAGCCCATTATGGCTTCCACTCCGATCTGGGCGAGACCTGGATTCTTGTCGCCGCAGTGCGCCATGTATGTGGACGCAACGGGGCTCAGACGCCTAAGCGAAAGAGAGAGAAAGAGAGAGAGAGAGGGGGAGGGAGAAAGATATAAGTAGAAAGAAAGAAAGAGAATGAGAGAGAGAAAAAAAGAGAAAAAGAGAGATTGAGAGAGAGAAACAAAAGAAAGAGAGAGAGATAGAAAGCGATAAAAAGAGAATGAACGAGAGAAAACGAGAAAGAGAAAGAGAAAGAAAGAAAAATAATAGAGAAAGAAAGAGAGACTGAGCGAACATGAGAGAGTGATAAAGAGAGAGAAATATATAGAGAGAGAGAATGAGAGATAGAGAAAAAGAGAGAGGCAGAGAGAGACATACAGAGAAAAAGATAAAGTTACATATATAATAAGAGAGAGAGAAAGAGAGATAAACAGAGAGTGAGAGATATAAGGAGAGAGGAGAGAATGGCGTAGAAACAGAGAGAGAAACAAAGAGAGAAAGATAGAGAAAGAGTGAAAGAGAAATACAAAGAGGCATAGAGAGAGATTAATCTTACTTAATGTTGTTATCACTGATAGATATTGCAGATAATACCCTACTTATATTTCAATGATAACTGAAAGTTACGGTAGTATGTACACCTGACTATAACTTATAACACACACCATCCCAATTGAAACGAAACCTGTACACACGCTTGTCACACTTTGAATATAGCTCATTTCCGACGTCAAATACCCTACCGTACTTCTCAAACTCTACTCCATTCTTTATTATAGTTGTCCATCACAAGTGATGAAGACCACTCTCTTTGTTCAGCCGTGTGGACAGTCGTATCTCTTGCTGTGTCCGCTGAAATGGGTGACTTGCGCGGTGATTTGGATTAAAGTGAGGAAGAAACTGCGCCTTTTATCAACCTCACTCACAGAGCCTAAGCTACCTTTTGCCAGTGGCAAGACATTCATCGAGACGACTGGAGATAGCATAGGATGCAGATTTTGCCTCAGGGTTACCACCGAAGCCTTTCCGTAAACATGTAACCCGCAGGGTAGAAAGGTGGGAAGGCATCTAACGCAGTTTGTCGTGCCTTTTCGATAACCACAAGAGGTCGTATGGACAACACTCAGCGTGTGAGTGAGTCTGGCATCTCTTCCGAGCTGTATTCAGCTCATCATAGTAGCATCTAAAATTTCCACACGCCAAATTCGTGAAGGTGAACCGGCAGAACTAACCCGTGAAATACGACACAGGTATAAGCGTAGTTCCATTCAGCCGGCGTCCAGACCAGGATAAACGGATGGAAGAACTTAAGAAAAAAAAGAACGAAATAACTAGTCCCGACGGAAAATAACACCACGTTTCCGTGAACACAAGTATAAGTCGTCGACTAGTGTGAATTCCAGGCAAATCCGTGGTCTGGCGGCATCCATAATGATCCAAATCAGTTGAGAAATGTAGACTCGCAGCCAGTTATGGCGCCATCTTTGCCAGATAATGCTCAGGTAAAAAAATTGATCTTACTTTTTGTATAATGGAAGTCCAATTTAACAACACCATGAAAGCAATATTGTCCCTCAAATATGTTACTCTGATAGCATTCAGGGAATAGCAAACAAAATTGTTGTTAAGCAGTTAGGATAATCGGACTTGCGTAAAATAACGCTAACGCACATAGTATGTACATGTACTACGCAAAGTTACGACAATTCACTTTATGTCAATCTGCCAGAAGCTACACGAAAAATAAAAATTGCTCCAAGTAAAGATATTTCAAGGACAAATAATATTTTCTTCCAAATGATAAGTAAGGTCACGTGTTAGCTGTGAGAAAAAAAAACTAACATAAATTAGAATCAAACCACCAAAATTACAATAACAATATCTGCTAATGAATTTTCGGTGTTGTATTTCTCATTTGTGTAATGCGACCCGGCTGTCTGTGGTTGGTTGGTCTTACGCAATCACTAACACCTTTAAACCCTGTCAGGATTGTAAATTATTCCAGCGTGGGCATGTGTTTTATTGTGCCCTGGATATAGGACTCAGCCCAACCCAGAAAATTGATTCTGGACGTAAAATGTAGAACCAAAGCTCAGAGGCGGATCGGGAATAAATAGACAGGTGGGACGCCGTGACAGATATACGAAACCATATTGCAACTTTAGAAGAGAAAGGTAACGAGTGTCACATAGAAGTGACTACAGTCGTAGGTGAATGATTCATATCTTTACTATATAAAGTTTAATTGAATATTGGCCCACTGACGGGAAGGCTGTAGCATATCGTTTTACATTCTGATGCTGCTACCCCAACGCGTGAAACTCTTTGGTTGAAAAACGATTTGTTTGGAAAGTAAATTAAAAGTTTGTCCATATTAGTTACACTACTGTCGGGGAATGAATTTGCTAGAGACTTTAATATATTAAATTCAGGTTTTGATGTGGCATCTGGAAGAAAAACGAATACTAATTCCATAGCAAGCCGGCTTTAGACAGCACAGATCCACTGAGGAGCAGGTCATCCTCATAGCCCAGGAAATAGAGGATGCCTACCAGGCACAGAAACATACAGTAGCGGTTTGGGTGGACCTAGAAAAGGTATTGACAAAGTCTGGAAAGACGGACTTAGAGTCAAGCTAAGGAGAAGTGAAGTTTGTGGGAGAATGTACAAGTGGATCAACCACTACCTCAAACAAAGAACGGCCAGAATCCAAGTACAAGGGCAGATGAGCAGAAAGGTGACACTCGAGCAGGGAGTATCCCAAGGGGGAGTACTGTCACCCACACTCTTCCTGGTGTTTATAAACGACATTAAAGAGAATATACCAAGAAGAGTCCATAGCTCAATGTTTGCAGACGATCTGGCTATGTGGACCTCTGAAAAGAATCTCACCATAGCAAGAAATCGGATGCAGCAGGCCCTAACATCGCTGGAAGAGTGGGCGAACTCATGGCTGGTCAAAATAAACGAGGAGAAAACCACATGCACAATATTCTCGCTTTCAATCAAACCCCAAAATACCAAGTTAAGTTTAAATGGCAAAGTCCTGCAGCCAAACGACAACCCAAACTATCTGGGAGTCACATTTGATCGGCGCATGACATGGAAAAGTCAGATCGAGAGAAACCGAATGAGAGCCAGAGAAAGAATGGCAATCATGAAGAAACTTGCTGGCACAAGCTGGGGAGCAGACGAAAGCATACTAAAGAAACTGTACACTGGAAGAGTGAGACCAGTTCTCGAGTATGGCATTGCGGCATGGACAACAGCAGCAAAGGCGAACTTCGATAAAGTAGGCAAACTTCTAAACCAAGCCATTAGAGTTATAACAGGTGGCATGAAGTCAACGCCAATTGTAGAACTTGAAAAGATTACAAAACTGCAACCCATGACCGAAAGAAGAGACTGCAGAGCCCAGCAGCACGCAGAGAAACTCAGAAGACTGACTGACCATTCAAATGCACCAGAGACTAAATAATTTTTGAAATGGGAAACTAAAGCGGAGATATTTTGCAGAAATAGCCAAAGCAAAGATGCACGAAGATCCCATAAACGCACTAACAACACCAAAACCCATAACTACTGTACGAAAACCTACCTGGAGGCAGGATATATTTCCAGAGGTGGTAGAAAATATACCAGGTATTGCAAACAAAAACTGCCGGACTGAAAAAGAAAGGAGAGATACTACCCTAAGCTTTACGTCGAAAAACTACCCAAGCATGGACTGGACCCATGCATACACCGACGGTTCTGTAACAAACACTACACAGAACGGAGGGGCAGGAGCATTCTTGAACCTACCAAATGGCAGAAAAATAACACTGTCATTCGCTACTGGTAAGTACACAAGCAATTTCAGAGCGGAGGCATAGGCACTGAGGGCGGCAGTTGAAGAAATGGTGACGCATAAAGAAAATGAAAGCCATATAGTCCTGCTTACAGATGCTCTCGCCGTAGTTACAGCGCTAAAAAGCCAGAAAAACACTGAGCTTAATGACTTAAGAGCAGCACTCTGCAAACTGTGCCAGCAGTCCGCACCAAAAAGGGTAGTGGTACAGTGGGTCCCATCACACTGCAACATCCAAGGCAACGAGGAGGCAGACAGACTGGCAAAAGAAGGTGCAAGACTACCACAAACAGATACTAGTATGACGTACGAAGAGTCAAAACGGCTTATCAAAGCCAGATACACGACCAAATGGGAAACTGAACATACTGGTTACACCAAAAACGATGCCTATTACCAGTTGAACCGAAGAGAGCAAGTCGTTGTTTTCAGACTTCGCACTGGCCACAATAGACTGAGATACCACCTATTCAACAAATTGAAGATAGGTGGTACCGACGAATGCCCGTGCGGTACCGGTAAAATGACCGCTGAACATCTGCTACAGAACTGCCCGACATACGAGGATCAGAGAGAGCAGATGTGGCCATCACCAGTGGAACTGCAAGACAAGCTCTATGGCAGTGTCGGCAGCCTCAGGATGACCGCCGCTTTTTTCGAAAAATTAATGGTTACTGTCTGACTGCGTACGAAGAAGAAGAAGAAGAAATTCAGGTTTGTCGGATAGTAGTTACACTAGTGTCGGGAACTGAAATTATTTGAGAATTTAGTACGGAAAGAAAATGCTTGTTTCAAAATAGTCACACCACTGTCGAGGAATGAAATTACTAGATGCTTTACTATGGAGAGTAAATGCTTGTTTCATAATAGTCACACTACTGTCGGGAAATGAAATTATTGGAGACTTTAGTATGGAAATTAAATGAAATGAAGCTGTTAGAGATGTCAGTATACTAAGTATTGGTTTGTCCATAATAGTTATACAAGTGTCGGAGAATGTAGATGTTAGAGATGTCAGTATACTAAGTATTGGTTTGTCCATAATAGTTATACAAGTGTCGGAGAATGAAGTTGTTAGACATGTCAGTATACTAAGTATTGGTGTGTCCATAATAGTTACAAAAGTGTCGGAGAATGTAGATGTTAGAGATGTCAGTATACTAAGTATTGGTTTGTCCATAATAGTTATAAAAGTGTCTGAAAATGAAGTTGTTAGAGATGTCAGTATACTAAGCATTGGTTTGTCCATAATAGTTATAAAAGTGTAGGAGAATGAAGTTGTTAGAGACTTCCGTAAACTATGACACAACTTGCATGAGTAGAATGAACAGGTCGTTTCCTCACTGCCTTTGACTTCTATAGCCGTATGCCAGTTACTCATTTACATCTTGGTCCACTGGAGCGTACCGATAAAGACCCCCACACTCCGTATCGGTGCAATGAAAAGCGACACTAATCGTACGCTATATTTGAAAAGCATCAGCAACCAATTATATGCTGTAATGAGGATCAAGATGCTGAGCAGCGCATGAGCTGCGGTGGTCAGCGACTCATAGCTGACTGCTAGCGTCAGGGCCAGCGAACCAGAGCTGCCAAGACCCTTCTACACCTCCACGCGGTGATCCTGGATAAGATGCTGCAGCAGGGCAGACTGGCTGAGGAGAAGGGATCGAAGAAGGAATGCTAACCTGGTACTGAAAAAATGCTTGCTAAAGTCGGATGTGTTGGACCGGAAGGGTCAAATATCGCAGTCAAGCTGTAAACTACAACACAACGCATTCCGTTCTCTGGACTACAACCCTTTCAGTGTTTGCTAGTGGGAGATTGAGATTGAACGAAGCCAAGCCATATGCTGTAATGGATTCAATCCTGTTAAAATCATTTCCTCTCAATAAATAACATTCTAATTTGCTTTACTTTAAAAAGTTATTGTATATTTTAAGAAAAGTGAATTGAGTGCCCAGGAGGGTCTGCCCCGGTTCCACCATCCGTATTCGCCACTGCTGAAAACTGAAGAATGTCCGGTAATCTTTAACTGCTCAATGTTTACGGTTATGTGCTTGTCATGCTCGAGCTCTTTCATGCTTCTTGTTACGCCAGATCCCATCAAAAGGAAGATTAGCTCAAGCCAAATAACAAGGGCCCTACTTTCAATAAGGGAATAGTTTTGAAACTTCAATCTTTTCTATATGTCTTCATTCGCGAGGAGCTTACACAAGACGTCATACTACCATGTCAATAGATTAACGTGTACATAATGATATTTCAATACACGTTCTAAAAGAGGTGCTTATTTAACATTTGCCATTATTAGTTACACTCGAATGGATTCTAATCTGTAATCTGCAGTCCTGGTATTCAGTTAGGTATAGCAAGTTTCAGATGCCAGGTTGCCAAATGTTGTTTAAACTCATTTCGGTAATTTGCTTGGAGCAACATGTTGGACAACCCATTTCAGACATTTGCTTGTAGTACCAAATTGGACAACCCGTTTCGGTCTTTTGCTAGTACCAAGCTGGACATAGCATTTCGGTCTTTCATTGTAGTACCAAGAGCTGGACATAGCATTTCGGTCTTTTGCTTGTAGTACCAAGTTTGACATAACATTTCGGTTTTTTGTTTGTACTACCATGTTGGACATATTAATTCGGTCTACTGCTTGTAGTACCAAGTTGGACAACCCGTTTCGGTCTTTTGCTAGTAGTACCAAGTTGGACATAACATTTCAGTCTACTGCTTGTAGTACCAAGTTGGACAACCCGTTTCGGTTTTTTGCTTGTAGTACCAATTTGGACAACCCGTTTCGGTATTTTGCTTGTAGTACCAAGCTGGACATGACATTTCGGTTTCTTGTTTGTACTACCAAGTTGGACATAATAATTCGGTCGTTTGCTTGTAATACCAAGATAGACAATCCGTTTCGGTATTTTGCTTGGAGCACCAAATTGTACATAACATTTCGGTCTTTTGCTTGCAGTACCATGTTGGACCAAGAGGTATACTGTGCTCATCTCTCCATTTCAATGGGGAACGTTGGACTGGACGTACCTTTTCGTGTCTATTTGTTGTTTGTATGTGCAACAGATGCTCGATTTGCATGATTTTGTTAGCGCAGTTTCTAGTACTTAATGGTGGTGAATTGGAGTCAGAAGTATGTTCTGTAAATTCAGACATGTACTGAGAATTTCAATGTTCTTTGCTTCTTTGTTTTTTGAACATAGAAAGCAACTCTTCATCTGCTGTGTCTTAAATTCTGTACTCCACAACCATAAACCATGGCTGGGATACTATTCCTGTTGCCCTGTCGTTTATGATCTGTTGAAGTATGGGCTTGATATTCCTGAAGTTGAGCTATCCTGCTGCTATGCTTAGAAAATCTAACGATTTATTTTGTAGAAGTTTGCAATTTCTTGACCCAGGCAGATGTAAAAATGCACGTATTCGGCTGGACTATTTCCTTTCAACACTTCCTGCTCTTGACCAACGGTGTTCAGTGTGTACCAAATTTATAGTAAGTCCAAGAGGTAATTATAAACATGCATACTTATCAGGTACATAATTCGTGTCTAACTATTCCATTCCTGACTCCTGAAGTCCTACACCAAAGTGAAAGACGTCATCATCTTGGATATCATGTGTGCTGACGCGTACGCACTTAACATCTGGTCAGAACAAGGTGTACAGTCAACCATGAAGAAGTTTTCGGCGCTGTGCACAAATGTTGATCTGACAATCAGCACTAAGAAGACCCAGACATTATTCTAGTCTGAACATAATACGCCTTACAGCGAACGTAACATCCTTATACAAATACAACAGTCGACATTTTTACCTACCAATACAGTTTTCTCATCAGAGCAGGCTTTGTGGATTATGAGGCCAATAATAGGATTGTCAAAGCAAGCGCTTCGTTCGGAATACTACAAACTAATGTTCGGTTTTGACAAGGAATCTGTGTTGCCATCAAGTTAAAAATGTCTCGTGCTGTAGTGCTTACCCCTATTCTAAATGTCTGCAAAACACGGTATAACAAAAATTCCAGACACTTCCATCATTTCCAAATTAGATGTCCCAGCAGGCTGCTCAGAATGAGCTGGCAGGACAATGCAACTAGTTCTGAAATCTTCAATAGGTCTAACATGTTGAGCATCTGCATGATTCTACAGTGAGCCAGAAACGGTAGACGGGACATGTTGTTCGCATGTCCGAAAGGAGAATCTTGAATCAGCTGCTGTACGATGGGATAAGAAGCACGGAATGCTCGGTCTGAGGTCAGAAGATCCGTTACAAAGATTCTTTACAACTGCATCTGAAAAGTTACAACATTGATGTCATCTCCTGGGATACGCCCGTACAGAAACGTCCAGACAGTGGGGAACAGTATGTAAGGTTCTCAGTTCGTCGAGCGGAATTTCATCGCTGAAGTTAAAAAAAAAACTAGCTGCCCATAACTTTACACACGATATGTTCCTCAGACATGCATCAGAGCTTGTCGGTGCATCAGAACCTATCGTGCATCAGAGCCTGTCGTCCATCAGAACCTGTCGTCCTTCCGAGCCTGTCGGGGCATCAGAGCCTGTCAGTTCATCAGAGCCTGTCGTCCATCAGAGCCTGTCGTCCATCAGAGCCTGTCGGTCCATCAGAGCCTGTCGTCCATCAGAGCCTGTCGTCCATCAAAGCCTGTCGTCCATCAGAACCTGTCGGTTCATCAGAGCCTGTCGGTTCATCAGAGCCTGTTTTCCACCAGAGCCTATCGTCCACCAGAGCCTGTCGGGGCATCAGAGCCTGTCGGTTCATCAGAGCCTGTTGTCCGTCAGAGCCTATCGTTCACCAGAGCCTGTCGTCCACCAGAGCATGTCGTCCATCAGAGCATCTCGTCCACCAGAGCCTGTCGTCCATCAGAGCATGCCGGTGCATCAGAGCCTGTCGGTTCATCAGAGCATGTCGTCCATCAGAGCATCTCGTCCATCAGAGCATCTCGTCCATCAGAGCATCTCCTTCATCAGAGCCTGTCGTCCACCAGAGCCTGTCGTCCATCAGAGCCTGTCGGGGCATCAGAGCCTGTTGGGGCATCAGAGCCTGTCGGTTCATCAGAGCCTGTCGTCCATAAGAGCATGTCGTCCATCAGAGCCTGTCGTCCATCAGAACCTGTCGTCCATAAGAGCATGTCGGGGCATCATAGCATGTCGGTGCACCATTGAGACTCAGCTGTTCCATGAGGTCATATCTTCCAGCATACGTCTGATGCTGTCGGCATCTTCCATTGCGATGGACAACTATTAAGATTAGACGCATTATGACCACCCAAACAGGTCGAATATGGAGACTAACGGAAATACATTCACATTCAAAACTAATTGCTGTAGAAGCCTATACTTGTAGATGGACACTGTTACTTGTTGAAATGTTTAGTAATGGAATAACCAATCAAAGGTAAGCGAAGATCAAGTAGGATACAAGATATACTACCATATGACACTTTAACCACTAGAAGTTGGTCTCAAAGTATGTGGGCTCCATTAGAGAATCGAAGTGAATTCTAGCTCCCCATTCAACCCCAATTCAAGGCTCAAGCAAAGGCCGCCGTCCATCGCAAACGAAGTCGTCTCATGAGCCGCCCACTCAAAATTTCCCTGAGACACACCACCCCCACCCCATCTGCTTTTTTGCTGCCTTGGACTCTGCCGTCAACTGTGGTCATGGACTACATATTTCTAACTTACTTGTCCAGTAGAAATGGATGCATAGGAGTAGGGATCATGATTATATATAATTTGAAACAATTGTGATCCCTAACCTTTGGCAATTTCGATTTAAGTAGTATGAGGTGCGGCTGCGTCAGGTGCAACATACTGACTAATACTCGACTTGACATCAGCGTCGTAAACCGGTGAACTGACTATGTCACAACGAGGTGAAGATCGAAGACGTGGTCCATATAATGATGAACCTTCTGTAAAGCCTATCATTGCATCACAGCTAGGAAGGCCAGATTCACCTTCTTTAGCACACGCCTCGATATAAATAGATCTTTTTAAACCGGGTAGACTAGGGATTCCGCGTCGAAGTGGTTAAGCCGTCGATAAGGTGGTGTGAGTGACTCCAAACTCCACCGTTTTTTCACAGTGGCTCGAGACGATAGAGTGAGGATAAAAAGTAACGCAGTTAATCCTTGCTAAAATATCGCTAGCAAATAAATTATCACATCATCGTCTGCGATGGACGGCAGCCTTTACTCTTATCTTTAACTTAAACAAGGAAGTCCTACATCAGACATAACAACTGGGTGGGAAAGACATTTTCAAGACTTCAGTGCGCTAAGGCACATCTTGTATGAGCTAGGGTGTCCAGTTCCCATCTTCGCTGTCTTCCCATCTTTAACAACAATCAAGACCCCCGTTTACATCTTGGTCGACTAGAGCGTACTCTTCGCCATGAAAAGCGAGTTCCCCACCAGCAACAATGAGACGCCTGGTATAGGAAACAAATCGTCAGGATGGCCTCAGTAAAGCAGCTTCTTTAATTAAACCAAACCTTTGGCTTTTAGTAAAAGAAAATGAATACCCGCAGATCTTCCCGAAGTGCAGTGATAACGGTTAATATAACATAAGATTACCTCACCAGCTCTTCGACGTTCACGAACATTATGAACACGCACAATCTGCCACTTTTGTCGATTCTGCATTTGATTTACAAGTACCAGGAACATTTTGCATATGCCATGACCACGGGGACTATCGTCTATTTGCAGTTATCAGTTAATGGTAATACCCAACTCTTACTGCTCTTGAAATTGGCAGGGGAATTGTGGATCGCAAAGAGGTGATGGGGGTGGGAGGATTTTGCATATTTGAAGCCGGTGATAAACCTCTGCATGGTAGAAGGCTACCAACAGTTGGTTGAGAACTTGTTAAGTGTTTCAATTTCATCTGAGTTTGAAAGAAAACCCTTGAAATAACTTCACAGTTATCATTATGCAGTCAATAAAAGCAAGAAATATTGATCCTTTCTTGCAGTAAATGAAAGGACGATGAGGCTAACGTCTGGTCGGGTAAAACACACTGATCAGACAATGTTAGCCAGGGTCAGGAGAAATAGACTGGCCAAGACCTTCACCTGACGGGATAATGAGGCTAACGTCTGGTCGGGTAAAACACACTGATCAGACAATGTTAGCCAGGGTCAGGAGAAATAGACTGGCCAAGACCTTCACCTGACGGGATAATGAGGCTAACGTCTGGTCAGGCAAAACACACTGTTCAAACAATGTTAGCCAGGGTCAGGAGAAATATACTGGCCAAGACCCTCACCTGACGGGACGATGAAGCTAACGTCTCGTCAGGCAAAACACACTGATCAGACAATGTTAGCCAGGCTCAGGAGAAATATACAATATACTAGCCATAACCCTCACCTGACCTCCTCGTTAGTCGTCGTGGAAACGGGCTGTTGTCTAGGACAACAGTCTGGCTAACAAGTTAAGGTTCAGCGAGTTAGCCGTAGTAGTGAGAGACACGCAGATGAAGCCAAGCGTAGCACAACCGCCTGGAGGACCCCGGTCCATCTTCATCAGCACGCTCGGGATGTGAGAAAAGGTACTGCAACCCGCAACTTGACGTGCTTTTCAGGATTCACAAAAGAGTAACCTACTTATTGTGGGGATTCGCAAACAACAACGCAGGAAAAGAAGAAGAGAAAACCTGGATGGATTCGCTAGAGATAGAACACCTGTTTGTCTCTAAGCTCTCTTCTACCACCATTCTACTGTTTAGCGCAGTGATAGGCACTCGCTTGTTATGTTCAACTTCAGCTACTGGCAGCCCCAGTCGACCCAACTTTAAATGGGTACTTGACTGACGGTTAGGGAAGGAAAAAGGCATTGAGTAAAGGAAATGTCCACACGACCTCATGTTTAACATATCATCCCCGACGGCCGTGTCTGCTATGGGACTACCTTTTTACTCACACCCTGTACATTTTGCATAAAAACGTGTCTTTTTTAATTCAACCATTCACTTACTAAAAAGTGTCTTTTTTAGTTCAACCATTCACCAAGACGTAACTTTTCCTTTTTTAATTCAACCATTCGTCGATTACTAAGGCGTGTCTTTTTTTAGTTCAACCATTCACTAAGACGTTTCTTTTTCTTTTTTTACTTTTTTAACCATTCACTTACTAAAACGTGTCTTTTTTAGTACAACCATTCAATAGCTAAAACGTGTTTTCTTCTTTTGTGTCTTCTTGCTCCATATAAGCATAGCACCCTGCTACAGCTGTTCCCCTTACAGAAAACCTTTAATCTCAGAGCTTTCAGTTGTAGTTCTTCTTTCGATGTGACGTAACTTAGGTTAACGTAACGTCTTTATACTGGTTTAGAAGACTCCGAAGAGTTTGTATACAACCAGTGTATTTTACATTCACGGGATCTAAAAATGACTATAGGCATTCAATCTATTCTTGAATGCATTAATTGACCCTGCCTCCACTATTTCCTGTGGCAACGCATTCCAAAAATTCAACAATCTCTGACTAAAAAATGTTTTCCTTGTATCTAATCTGAACCTTTCTTTAATTAATTGGTTGATTTGTTCTGTTGTTCTTGTGGGCGGCTGTACTTTAAAAATCTGTTTTACTTTAATGTATAATTTCTCTTGATTATCTTATATACCTGTACTAAATCACTTCGAACTATTATCTTTTCTAGACACTGTAGGCCGCATTTTCTTCCCCTTTCCTAATAACTGTAATTCCGGAATACTACTATACGTTGTGTCGCTCTTATTTGTATATTTTTCTTATTATAATTCTTTAGTCACCCACCATTTTTGTCTATGCATTTTATTTATTGATATTTTCCTTTCCATTTTTTTTTATCTGTGTGCCTCTTGATATTTGCTTGGTATTTGTATGTGTTTGATTTGTCTGTAGTTTTTGTCACCTCGGTGAAGATATGAACTTGTGTCAACTTTAGGGAGATATGAATTGATGTCAGTTTGGGGAAGAAATGAACTTATGTCACCTTGGTGAGGACATGAACTTATGTCACCATGGTGGTGACATAAACTTGAATCACTTTTGTAAGTGTATGAAACCTGTACGTTTACCTGCCGTTTACCTAGACAATTGGCTACCTAAAGAGAGGTTAAATTACGTCTGCCGTTTACCTAGACAATTGGCTAAAGAGAGGTTAAATTACGTCTGCCGTTTACCTAGACAATTGGCTACCTAAAAAGAGGTTAAATTACGTCTGCCGTTTACCTAGACAACTGGCTACCTAAAAAGAGGTTAAATTACGTCTGCCGTTTACCTAGACATTTGGCTACCTAAAGAGAAATTAAATTACGTCTCCCGTTTACCTAGACATATAGCTACCTAAAAAGAAGTTAAATTACGTCTGCCGTTTACCTAGACATTTGGCTAACTAAGGAGAAGTTTAATTAAGCCGGCCGATGTCGGACGTCGCAATGCTTTGTCTTAATTAGATATTCGGATTTCCCTGGTCTGCACCATTTCTGATTGCGCCGTTGAATGCCAGCATTAATTTGTTTTAAATCCGTTCTTCAAAGCATCACCTGCAAAACAGTTTGTTGATTTTTACTATAGCGTGATGAGTGCTTTACTAAATGATTAGGAAGCTCGTCTCTCGACGAAGTGTACACGGGTTCAAAACTTCTACAAGGCCTACGTTTCGGAAACAATGTTGTCTCATCTCATCTGTACATCTTCGTCGGTAAATAGCATTAGACGATACATTTTGTTTTATGTATGGCCGTTGACAATGTCAATCTATGCTGCTATAATGTATCTTTAACACCGTTCAGGCCTTTTGTTCTTTGTGTTACTTTCGATGAATGTTGCTTTAATATTGCGCAACTCGTCAGTTTAAAGACGTTTTTTTAATGTTTTTTCTGTGGACAACGCATTAGTTCCAAACGTTCACAAAGTATTATCCCATAATGTTGTCAAAATGCTGTACAGTATATGAGCTGCAGCAGTCAGAGATCCAAAGCGGACTGCTAGTGTCAGGGTCAGTGGGACCAGAGTTGCTATAAACCTTCTACACCTCCACGTGGTGATCCTGGATAACAGGCTGCAACAGGACAGATTGACTAAGGGGCAGGGATCGAAGACGAAAGGCTAACCCAGAACTTAAAAATGCCTACTGAAGTCCGATGTGTCAGACCGAATGTGTAAATATCGCAGTCAAGCTGTAAGCTACGACACAACGCATTCCTATCTCTAGACAACATCCTGCTGCTTGCAGCGCCCTTTTCAGAGTTTGGTAGAGGGAGTTTGAGTAGGAACGACGAAGAAGAAGAAGAAGATATTATACCTGCAACAATAATGACTAGTTCACATGGACTAACTAGAAGCCATTTATACTGTAATAATAAATATGGATTCCTTTTATGGCAGGTTCGATGGTTTCGAGCACGCATATCGTGATTCACACATTCCTGGCCTACTCTTAGCTTAATGGCTGCCACCGGAAGACGTATTGAATCCATTGTGAAGTTCATTCTCATATCTTTGATGTGATTCATTAGATGTTTCCGCTAGCTTTTTTGCCCCTGACGAAAGTTTCGTGGCCGCAACGTTGTTTCGTTTTGTTTATGGCCCGGTACAGCCACTGAGCCATACCTACTTATCATATTATCGACCTATAGGCTATATTATAATTTACCGGCAAACATCTGGCGAGCTAAATATATCAGTAGGTTACAGAACCTCATTGATTTAGTCTCGGCTTCACATGACCTGTGTTGTTAACATTCTGCTGTATGGTTCGTAATCCTGGATGATGCTGCAAGGCGAACAGAAGCGCATTGAAGCTTCCTAATGTGCAGACCGAGGATAATTCTTGCAATCTACTGGTATGATCGGGTCTCAAATACGAATCCACCGAGCCGACAGGCCTCTAAGGCACGTTCACTATCAACATCGCAGTTTGGCCCTATTTAGGCATGTGGCCAAACCCGTTCTTCTAGCTTGTTAAGTTGGCCGTGAGCATGGACGATGGAAAACGACCCTCTCCATCTTGGTCCCTCTAATGCGGCCGACCATTCATAGCCTGGTTAAGTAATATCGGAAAGACATCATTGTCATTGCATGCAGCAGGGCACTCTGTCACACATCGTTTTCATAGACGGTTGGCTGGCTCAACTGGCCCTAGTCAGCTAAGCAGACTATCAGCTTTTCTAACTAATTTTACCTATCTACCTACCTAAGGACTTCCATAGTGCGTTCTATGGGGCAAAGCATAAAACAGAAAACTGCATTATTAACAGCATTTCGCAAAATATATAGTAGAAGTAGATCCTCCAACGTTCCATCCGTCATATTAGAATCCTGCTGAGTGTGGTAGTAGCTTTCTAGGTTTGAAATAAACCTCAAGAAACAATACAAAAAAATGCGACACATAAAAGGATATAATTCGTTAAACCTCGGATCAGGCAAACGAGCGTTATAGAGAAGACGTAAAGGCAAAAACGTCGGTCTCGGGTTCAGAAGGTCCTGGATTCAAATCCCGGTGGAGAAAGGACATTTTTCCTGTGGACTTTCTTGTATTTTCCCGGATACCTGGTTAGCAGAGATCGGACGCTTGTGTGCAGTGTCATGCACGTTAATAATCCATCGGCAATTGAACATCAACAAGAGTAGACTTAATGGGCGATGCTAGGGCAAAATTCAAAATTATGTTTAAAATCTACCCAAACTATTACTGGATCCTCGCCGGTGCTACGGAGTTCGTGCATTGTGCTAAGATTCTCAACAACAACAAAAATGGAAAAGATCAGGGCATTTATGGGTTAAACCGTATGTAATGGTGTTGATTCATCAACTAAACTAAATGTAGGAGCAGAATAATAATAAGAAAATAATAAGAAGAAAAAGACGAAGAACAGAAGAAGAAGAAGAAAAAGGAGGAGGAGAAGGAGATGAAGAAGAAGAAGAAGAAGAAGAAGAAGAAGAAATATAAGATTTAGGAGCAGGTGGTAGAGAGGTTAGATACTGGCTTCCTTAACCAACTGAACCCCGATTCAAAACCTGTGTACGGGATAAGCTGTAAACTATAGGAGAAGTGAAAGTGAAGACTGCACATTGCGTGGGGACTACACGAGTAAGCGATTTTCATTCCACCTTTACACGCATCCCATCCGACGACGCAGGCAATCGGAAAATACGTTGTAATGATCGACTTATTGTGTTATACAGAAACGACACTACTGCCCCCCTTGAGGGAACCATAGTTTCTTAGTCTCTTCCACACATGCCGACATATGCGGTTAGTGATACACTTTCTCCTTGTTATTTCATCCGTTTTTCCTTGCTCAACACAATTTTAAAGTAGAACTCCTGCGTTACATTTTCATAAATTCAAGTGTTTTTATCAGTCTTGCGCCTATTGATTAACCTCGCCAACAATTTGTAATGCCCTGTCCAGAGTTGCTTTCAAAACCATATAAGCTCGTTCGTTTCCGTATATCCTAACAATGGCGTTTGGCTTGCAGAGATGTCTAAAAACAAGCTTGCAAATTAAAACAAAAATGAAGTTACAATGCTGGGCTGAGACAATTGAAAAACAACTCACAACATCAAAGCCATCCTTCGGTGGATTTAAGGGCATGTAGACAATATCAGGCAATAACAAAGCAGACATACTAGCAAAATTAGAAGCAAGCTTGTTGAAAACAAATACATCAGCCACATTGCAGACAGCAAAACACATAATTAAAAACAACTTCAAAGAGGAACGACTGAACAGAAGGGATGAATAGGTCTACTTGGGGTGCCTTGTATAAAAAAAATTACAAACCCAAACAAAAATGACAACATTAACAAACTACCACGCACGGAGCAGTACATAGTCTTCCAACTTAGGACAGAACATATTAGTCTTAACGAACATATAAAGAAATTAGACCTTGTACATGAACCTGTCACAACTGTACCAATCGATATGAGACAGTGGACCATGTGCTGCTCGTTTGACCAGGACTCGCCACAGACAGAGAAAAGTCATTGCCGGGCACTCCAACAATCAAACAATCACCAATACCCTATACAGCTCCATACAGACAGAGAAAAGTGATTGCCGGGCACTCCAACAATCAAACAATCACTAGCACCCCATACAGCTCCAAACAGACAGAGACAAGTGATTGCCGGGCACTCCAACAATCAAACAATCACCAGTACCCCATACAGCTCCAAACGGACAGAGACAAGTGATTGTCGGGCACTCCAACAATCAAACAATCACCAACACCCTATACAGCTCCATACAGAGAGAAGTGATTGCCGGGCACTCCAACAATCAAACAATCACCAATACCCTTTACAGCTTCATACAGACAGAGACAAGTGATTGCCGGGCACTCCAACAATCAAACAATCACCAATACCCTTATAAGCTCCACAAACCAGCTACAAGACACCTGCACGTCCTTCAACTTGGCATTTGCTGTGAAAGAGAGAACATCTCGCCAGACCTAGTTACTCAATAACAACTCGCAAAATGCCAAAGGACTCAGTTCACACTACCTAAGTACCGAACTCTTTCGCCGATTGCGTCAAGCACCAGTCGACCCAGCGGTAAATAGCCCATGCTCGCTGTTGAGGAATGAAACGCAGCGATAAAAGGAACTAACAATCACGACTCTTGAAAAGATGAGGGCTAGTACACTAACGTTCATAACACTTCATCCCTCACTGCAGTGTTTGTTATAAAAATAGTGGTCCATCCCAGCACGATTAGGCTCATATCCACACCAAACATGAAAATAGTGTTCCATCCCAGCACGATTAGGCTCATATCCACAACAAACATGAAAATATTATATATGGCTTATCACCATCCCCTCTTGCCGAAGACGTTCTATGTGCACTAACCAAAGGGTGTTGCTGTTGCTCTTAAAAACCATTCATGCTGGATTAATTTCACCCCTGAATGTTTCTTTCGTGACAGGGTGCAGTTGTTCTTCTTACATCCCGAGAAGCTGAACTGGAGTCAATTGGATTCTTCAGGGGTTTCCTAAAAAGAACTCACCGCTATGTGGACTAAAGTGTCGACCTCACCTCGTTGTACAGACTGCTGTAATAAAGCCTGTTTCTATGCGAAATACTGAGGTAGGGATATTGATAAGTGTGTTTCACGTGACTATGATGAGGTGCAGTGTGGATTAGGGGTTAGAAATTCGTCTCACAATCTCAAAGTAAGACTTTTGAATCACGCCGTGTCCATTTTGGCAGAAAAATGATTTGTTTTTTATCGGTTTGGTCCCACGAGGATCTGTATCCTGAGTTACATAAGCCGTCTTGACGAATAGTCTTGCTACTGATCAAAGGTAGCTCGGAACGAGATAGTGAGGTTGATGATCAGAACAATTTCTTGTTCACTTTAATCCAAATAAAGCGCAAGTTACATCATCTAAACAAATGTCCCATTTGATGATTTCGCCATAACGCTTGCGATGACCATCTAACTCATTGTACTCTTGCCTCCTACCTCCGAAGGTTATGAAAGTCTCGTTTCAGACACTGCCATCTAGAATATCCTTCTTTCTCTTTTTGTTCATCAAATTGTAAATTAAGTCTACATGTGACGTCCAGTATTAGTCTTAGTTGACCTGTACTTCTACAGAGGCATACGCCTCTGTACGTACAGGTCCCATCTATGATTTGAGCTGGATGTAGACAAGAGGAGGATTTCCTGCTTAGCGGGCTAGGCTCGAGCAGCTTATTACTCCCCTATGGAGGGTGGTTAACTGATGTGCGAGCCCATATCAATGAACTCAAACACAAGAGCAAAGTAGACTCGCAGTCTGTTAAGCGCTAAATATGCTGTTTTTAAACCACCTTACCATAACCGGTGTTATGCCATATCACACAGTTAGTCGCCTCTTACGACATGCTCTCTGTGGGGCAGTGGTGCTATTCTTGTCCTTGTCATACACGTAGACCCCGGCAGACCACTCCGGACGTCCAGTTCTCTGCATGATGAGGCAAAGGGTTCTTCAAGGCGGCCATACATCTTTGTGGGGAGGTTTGTCTCGAGGGGCAGTGCTCAGTAAACAATTGCCTAAGTATATAACAGGCATGTATGATGTGCCCGGCTGTCTGTGCTGCTTTTATCCAACTTCACGTATATGATGGGATATAAGTGCCAGGAGCCCTACGAGGTACTCAGCGGGGCTCTTGACCAATAAGTTTCATCTGCTCTTATCGTACTCTTTGCAGCCACCTCTCGAATGTTTTGACTGTCTTAGACACTGACATCTGGAATATAGTTGAACAGACTTCATTATAAAGGTCTTACCTTCTCTAAGGATGAGTGACCGTTCCCCTAAACGGTGCCTTGTCTTATATAAAAGTAAGTCAGGAAGCACTTTACGGCTGGGTAAACTAGATCGCGTAGAAACCGTGATTAAGCCAGATCTTTGTTACACTGAGAAGAGAGGTCTCTAATCTGCTACTTAGAAGCTTCTTACAAAGCAAAGGCTTCTTTCGCCCATTTATTTATGTCTCCCACCCTGACGAGCGACATTCAGGTAGGTACATATTTACAGTCCGAGCAATCCTTGACATCAAACATTTCATCTAAGATCAAAACTCCCGATCTGTCTTACAGCCCCTTAGAAATCGTACGCTTTTCACATAAACATACTTTCAGTCCGTCACTTCTATACCCAACGAACGTAGACAAACTTCTGTCCCGACACGGTCCACCTATTCCATTGGGATTGTCGGTACGATTAGACACAAAACGTTCTTAAATCTACAGCGTTCTTTTTAGTTAATTGATTTAAGATTGAGTTCTGGTCTACGGTATATTACCTAGATCTAAAAAGAGAGCAAAGAATAGTTTTACTAAAACTTGCCAGACATTTCATAAGACGCGACTTTGAAACGCTGGGCATAGCGCCGTTGCTCCACTCTGTGAATAATAAAATGCACATACTTGTAAACATTAATAAGCTCTTTACCATATATTTACACCCTGGTGTAGAAGAGGAGAGACTAAACAAGTTATCATAGTTATGTAGCATGTCATTGGTCGAATGTCGGGATCAAGATGCTGAGCAGCACGTGAGCTGCAGTTGTCAGCGACCCATAGCTGACTGCTAGTGTCAGGGCCAGCGAACCATAGCAACCAAGACCCTTCTACGCCTCCAAGAGGTGATCCTGGATAACAGGCTGCAGCAGGGCAGACTGTCTAAGAAGAAGGGATCGAAGAGGAAATGCTAACCCGGTACTCAAAAAATGCTTGCTGAAGTCGGATGTGTTGGACCGAAAGGTGCAAATATCGCAGCCAAGCTGTAAACTATCACACACCGCGTTCCGTTCTCTGGACTACATTCTGCTACTTAAGCCCTTTCAGGGTTTGGTAGCGGGAGATTGAGAGCGAACGAAGAAGAAGAAGAAGAAGAAGAAGAAGAAGAGGTATAATGTTGCGCTCATCACAGCCATTCGATAGGAATGTCGTTCAGCAGTCAGTCTACCCACCTGCTCCATGATCTCGACCAGCAGTCAGTCTATCCACCTGCTCCGTGTTCATATTTAAGAAGCTCTTGATGTATTGTGTCCACCTACGCCTTGGTCGGCCTCTGGCTCGTCTTCCTGGAACAATGCCATATATAACTATTTTTTCCCACCCCATCATGGCGCTTGATATGGCCTGAAAACAATGTTTATAAGCCAGTTCTCTTCGACACTCAGATCTTGCTAGATGGCTATTTTTGTTTCTTTACTCAAGGTATTTTTTAGGATTTTTTTGTAGCTCCGATCTCCTTCCTTAAAATTTTTGTGATGGTCCATGTCTTGCATCCGTACACTGCCAACAGGAATACGAATGTTTTTAGGATGTTCAATTTTAATTATTTGTTAGTATTGTGCCACACATGCTACATGCTGTTCAGTTTCTGTATCGCCCCTTATATCCTTTGCTCTGTCCCTGTAAGACAGTTTATTTCTAGTGATGAGGCGATGTGAAATAAGGTGTGAACAAGATTATTCTTTTGTAGATAGACCGCTTAGGCGACAACGACCGTGGCGTCAACCGTCAATAAGCACGATGAGTCCCAGTCCATGTGCAATGAGGATGATGTCTTTCAGATTTGACCTAACCAGGTGTTGCGTATATGGTGGCTATGACGTGGCCACAACAGAAAGGGTCGCTTCTCATTTCTTGCAATTCATTCAAATTTCATTGATGGCTTCATTCGTAGGTAAATCTGGCCATAGAGCAAGATGGCGACATCGAGGAAGGTAGGTATAAGACATTGGAGTGATTGTGCAGCGAGGAAGGTGGATATATGACATTGGAGTGATTGTGCAGCGAGGAAGGTGGATAGATGACATTAGAGTGATTATGCAGCGACACGGTGAAACAAAGACTGACGCACCAACCTTGTCGTAGGACAGACAACCCCCCCCCCTCCCCCGGTCGCTAAACGTCATAGATACAAAGAGAACTAACTAATTATTATCCCCCACCCCCTGCAAATTCTTCTTTAGGTAAAATTTACTATATTTGCTGCAGCCCTTGATTCACACATACCACACAATAGTACAGGGCGGGGATTATTTTAGAATAATGGAACACAAGATAGCAAACATGGGAACATGTTGCCTTCGCCTCGCAAGAGCTGAAATCTCCCACAAAGAAGTCTCTAACATTGCATCCCAAAATAGCAATGACTGGTATGAGACTAGCTGTGCCCGTTATGTTATGAATGCAGTAGCGACGAAGAAAATGGTGTGGGATTTGTCTTAGGCTTCTCATAACCAAATGTTACCAGTTCAAATGTTGGTAACCTGTCGAGAGTTTGAGAGAAGCATTGGACTTACCTGGGATACCGGACGTGTTTACGAAGTCGCAAGTTCAGACCAGGTAACCTGAACGAGACCTTTTATGTCTACCTGACAATTTACAATTTGCGGAAAATTGATCTGCTCAGCATAGATTGGAGTTTTCAAACTCAAAATATCAAGAGGGCTGGATTAGCTACAATTCTTGGTTAAATGAGTGGTGATGCGTTTGAAGTCTCACACCTCACACGAAGACAACTTTGATGGTACGAGATAGAACCAGATTAACGCCCGCAATCAAACATGACAACTTAACAAGCGGCAGATACAATTAACTGAAAAAAGCTACTTCACAACAATCAATGTGGCTTTCTCTCCGTGCTTTCCTACCGTTTTATGAGTTTAAGCGATCCTCGAGAGCGTAGATGTCTACATTAATAGTGGAAAGGAAAGGGTTAACATAAAACATAACACAAAATAAACAAAACAATGGCTAAGCGGGGATAAATCTCGTTTTAAACGTTCAGAAAACAATAGTGAAAACCAGTGCTATCGAACCATCTTCTTACTGTGGGTCACATAGAAGTGTGTAAGAATTTAGTTTTCCTCTTCTTCTTTCGTCGTCTCACTTTCTACCGAGTAGTAGCCCAGTGTCGTGGTATGTGTTTGTCTTTTGTTGCTCTCCTGGCCTGAGTGATACTTATCCCCACTTGACGGCAGGTCTCGATTACGCTGTCTATCCACCTTTATCTCAGTCTACCTAACGCCCTTCTTCCTTATGTTCTCCTATAGACAGTTGCAAAAACAATGTGGTTATGTTGCATTCTCCCAATGTGGTTATGTTGCATTCTCCCAATGTGGTTATGTTGCATTCTCCCAATGTGGTTATGTTGCATTCTCCCAATGTGGTTATGTTGCATTCTCCCAATGTGGTTATGTTGCATTCTCCCAATGTGGTTATGTTGCATTCTCCCAATGTGGTTATGTTGCATTCTCCCAATGTGGTTATGTTGCATTCTCCCAATGTGGTTATGTTGCATTCTCCCAATGTGGTTATGTTGCATTCTCCCAATGTGGTCAAATCATTTCATTCTCTGTTGATCGGTGTAGTGTAGAAAGGGAATTGTTCCAACCTTCACCCGAATACTCATATTTGTGATTCTATTTCTTCTGGTGTTGTAAGTGACCTTCCGTAGGCACCGCATTTCGCAGGGGGCTAACTTTCGTTCCTGAGCCCTATTCAATGTCCATGTCTGGCATTGGTAGCACAGAGTTGGGATGACGATACTATTTAGCATCTGCTTTTTTGCTTGGAGAGAAATCTTGGGGTTTCTTAGTAGTGGAGACAGCGAATAAGTGATTGAGTTTGCTCTCTGTACTCTCGTCTCCATCTCTATCGAATCTTCCGTTTTCAGTAAAAACAGTTCTTAAATACTTAATTGATTGTACCTGCCTTTCTGTATTTTCTCATTTACATGAATATCAAGCGTGCTGTGATTTCTATCGATATTCGTCGTCTTTGTTTTTTATATTGATATTCATTGTCTTTGGATGAAACATTGGTCACCTGCAAAGAGCAATTCGTTTGTATTTTCCTATTCTGTATTTGTCTCCTGTGTGATTTTATTCATATACAAAGAGGAGTGGTGACAGAACACAACCCCCACCCCTCCACCTTATGCTTGATGAAATAGGGACCCACTACGACATACCTACTGATGTTTCTACTGTCCTCTGGCTGTCCTGACATAAGGTTTTGACATTACTAAGCAGAGGGCTTTGTAGTCCATAATGTACTAGAAATTGCCGTAATGGTGCAATCTGAGAGGCTTTTTCCAGTCCATCTCCTGATGTTATTCACCCACTTAAAACGTTGTCTGCCTCTTGAACGACTGCCTTCCACTCTACCCTCCAGTATAGTCTTCAACAAAGAGGTAGTGTCTTGTTATATGACCAAAATAACGTAACTGTCTAACACTGATTTCGGTCATTAATTCTCTTTAACCCATTTTTTGTAATACCTCCAAATTTGTTTTCTTCTCTTTCACAGAAATGCCCAATCTTCTATATATCCACATTTCGAATTTTTCTGTACTCTTTTCCAACTTGATATTTATTGTCAATGTTTCTGCGCCATAAAGTAGTGACCAATACACATAACACTTGACAATTCTCATTTTGAAATTCTGATTTATCTGTTTGGATGTCAGTATGTGTCGCATGTTGTCGAATACCATCTTCGCCAAATCTATTATCTTTCTGATTTCTCTTTCACAGTTGCTTTCTTCCGTTATTATATGACCTAGTAAGGAGAAACTCTGTACCTGTTCAAGTAGTTGATCTTTTACTTTTATGTGATTACGTGTGTTCTTGTCCCTTTTCCCAATTATCAAAATCTTTGTTTTCTTCATGTTTACGTCCAATCCAAACTCTTGACATATTGTCACAAGCTCCTGTAATTCTTGCTCTCCTGTTGCCCTCAAAACTGTCTCCCCCGAATATCTTAGATTATTCATTGTCACTCCTCCAATGACAAGCCCTGGCATCTCCTCTATCTGTTTAAATATTTGTTCTGTGTATATAGTAAACAGACAAGGGAATAATACACATCTATGTATCACCTTCTTTTTACGTTACATCTACACTTGGAGAGCATACGTGTCCTGATTTTACTGTAGCAGTCTATTGCCAGTACAGATTACTGAGCAGTCTTATGTCTTTACCATCTAGACCTATTTCTTGAAGTCATTTAATTAACTGACACTATCGAACGCCTTCTTCTTGGTCTATGAATATGAGACTGTTGTTACCATCACATTCTACAGACAGTGTTAGCTTGCCGAATCCCCAACTGACACTTTTGTTATAGGAGCCATGTGTGTAATTTGTCAGCCCACTTTCGATTCAGTAACACTCATTTCTACACTTTTTTTCTGTTGTTCCGTGTGTATTTTTCCGTTCTTAAATGTCCTTGTCTTTACCATTATTACCAGTACTTTATTATTATCATCATAATCATCATCATCGTCAAATTTCGTCTCTGCATCGGATGTTGACGGTAATGGATCTCCAGATGTCAATGCCCGTGTCAGGTTGGTACACTCCGTCAGATTGTGTCCGGATGTTGACCGTAATGGATCTCCAGATGTCTATGCCCGTGTCAGGTTGGTACACTCAGTCAGATTGTGTCCGGATGTTGACGGTAATGGATCTCCAGATGTCTATGCCCGTGTCAGGTTGGTACACTCAGTCAGATTGTGTCCGGATGTGGACGGTAATGGATCTCCAGATGTCTATGCCCGTGTCAGGTTGGTACACTCAGTCAGATTGTGTCCGGATGTGGACGGTAATGGATCTCCAGATGTATATGCCCGTGTCAGGTTGGTACACTCCGTCAGATTGTGTCCGGATGTTGACGGTAATGGATCTCCAGATGTATATGCCCGTGTCAGATTGGTACACTCCGTCAGATTGTGTCCGGATGTTGACGGTAATGGATCTCCAGATGTATATGTCCGTGTCAGGGTGGTACACTCAGTCAGATTGTGTCCCTACCACATCTTGATATTGTTTGTCCATCTGTACCTCTGCCACCCTCAGACCATCTTGCCCTCCACTCTTCTCTTCAATATAACCTTCTGCAGCATGTCATGTCTCTTGACATGACTAAAATATGTTTTTTTGTTTGTTATTTCCTTCAGAGACGTCTCATTCACCTTGAGTTGTTTTAGGAACTCACGGTTTGTTTTCTTATCTTTTCTCGAAACACGTCCATGCTTCTAAAGACCCACGTTGCAGAGGCTTCGATACTTTTGTACATTTTCTTGGATTTGACAAAGTTTCTAATGTATACAATAAAACTGAATGCACATAGCATTTGATGGTTCTCATCTTTAGCTTTTGAGATATCTGCTTGGAGAGAAGTGTATATCTCGTGCTGATGAATGTGTTCTACGTCATTGTAAATCTCTTAACGTTATCCGAATTTTCCCAAACTTCGAGTCTTCATTTCAAATTCTGGCTTCTCTGGTTACATCGATGACCTTTCTCAAACATTTCATTTCACAAGTCGAAATTCTTCTCTATTAGCTGGCTAAGGTAAAAATTACTTGAAACTTGTTCAAGACTTTCTCCATTTTTGTGGATGTCAACTTGTGGACTTTATTTCCTTTCGGTGAACAGCATAACTTTAGTCTTCTTGATTTTTATTGCCAGTATTTTGTTAACAAACAAATGGTTACGATCTTCATCACGGTGTGGTTTTGTCTCACCACTCTTTGCATCATCATGAGGCGACTTTTTCACGACTGGACACTCGCTAAATGGCTTTCCTCAATTGGAACCACGGGTGTCCAATGTTATTTATTTCTTTGAATCAACATAGCCACAAGCAAAGACTTCTTGAACAATGATTACGTCACTTTTCCTCGTCCTAGGTCCAGTCAGCAAGTCAGTGGAACGAGATGTGAAAACTGCAGCTCCCACAAATTAATTGAAAAAAGAGGTGATTTATGGGATGTCCGCTGCTCTTGTAATTACTCAGATTTGACAAACGACCTGATCACGGTTGGGCAGCTTCCGTCGCGTGTGAAGAGAAAATGAAATGTTATTTTGGCTTTGTTTCAACAAATTGTAGTGCTTGCTGCAGTGGTTGTGTGTAATAGTGGGTTGATTGTGGAGGAGTGGGGCAGTTTGTTGGTAGATATGGAGGATATGTCTGTGGATGACGTCTGTGTGATATTTGGTAAATTAGGTAGATATGTTAATGGTATTTTGTGGATTAGATGCACGTCTAAATGGTATTATGTGGATTAGATGAATGTCTAGATGGTATTTTGTGGAGTAGATGAACGTCTGAATGGTATTTTGTGAAGTAGATGCACGTTTAGATTTTATTTTGTTGATTAGATGCACGTTTAGATGGTATTTTATGGATTAGATGCACGTCTAAATGGTATTTTGTGGAGTAGATGCACGTCTAAATGCTATTTTGTGGATTAGATGAAAGTCTAGATGGTATTTTGAGGATTAGATGAACGTCTAGAAGGTATTTTATGGATTAGATGCACGTCTAAATGGTATTTTGTGGAGTAGATGTACGTCTAAATGGTTTTTAATATATGAGGTAAGTCTCTAGATGGTACTTAGTGAAAGATGCGAGTATTTGCATAGTATTTAGATGACGAGGTAAGTGCGTAGATGATGTTAAATGGATGAGGTAAATATCTATCTGGTATTTAGTGAAGAAGTTGTGGCCAGAGGATATTTAGTGGAAGATGTGGAAGATTACGTAATTTAGGAAGGAAGTGTCGATTTGTTATTTAATGGAGCAGGCAAATGTCTGTCTGGTACTTAGCGAATCAGGTAAATGTCCAGATGATATTTAGTGGAGGAAGTAATTTTACATATACTATTTAGTGGATGAGGTAAGTTTATATGTAATATTTAGTGGATGAGGTAAGTTTATATATAATATTTAGTAGATGAGGTAAGTTTATATGTGATATTTAGTGGAGGAGGTAAGTTGATGTGATATTTAGTGGAGGAGGTAAGTTTATATGTGATATTTAGTGGATGAGATAAGTTTATATGTGATATTTAGTGGAGGAGGTAATTTGACGTGATATTTAGTGGAGGAGGTAAGTTTATATGTGATATTTAGTGGATGAGGTAAGTTTATATGTGATATTTAGTGAAGGAGGTAAGTTTATATGTGAAATTTAATGGAGAAGCTATGTTTATTTGTGATTGTTAGTCCAGGGTAAATAGATATGTGATATTTAGTGGAGTGTAAATGTATATGTGATATTGATTGGATGGTTCAGATGATAATTGAAGCATGAAGCTAGGTACATTTTAGCGGAAGAAAGAAAATAATTGGTCTTTACTTGTGGCTATGTATAGCATTTTCTGCTTGAGATGAACAGCATTTAGTAGATGGACTGGATAGCAGTTAGCGGATAAACTGGATAACAATTAGGCGATGAGCTGGATATGATATTGGATAACATTTAGAGGGCGAATGATCTAGATATTTTTGAGTGGATGACAAAGATAGCAGCTAGTGGATAACCTGGATAATATTTAGCAGATGAACTGAATAACAGTTACCGGATGGGCTAGATAGTAGCTAACGGATCACCAGGTAACGATGAGCGGGTATCTGGATAACTTTTAGCGGGTAACATGGATAATGTTTAGCGTATAAGCTGGATAACGTTTAGTGTATATGGTGGATAGCATTTAGAAGGCTAGCTAATGAGCAAGAGTGCAGTTGAGGTTTTCGTATTATTTAGCAGACGAGTTAAAGTGATGACAGAATGCAGAACACATAACGAACAGGTTAAATTGTCCTTAGGGACAGTGTGGGCTAGTGGTTAAGTGACATGCTCACAACTCAAAAGTTCTCGGTTCGATCCCCAATACAACACCGGCAGTTACCCCCGAAGAAGCAAACCTTTAAAAAATGCAGGCGGCAGCAGACCCTTACATAAAATGCTTGCCGAAATCGGAAGCACTGTGCCGACAAGGTACACAATAAAAACATAGTGCAACGCACACATCGCCTGGGAATAAAGGAATAAGGAAAAAGGAAACAAAATGTCAATACTTTTTTATACTAATTTGAGCCACAAAAAGGGGCATCTGGATGTGTCATTCTAGGTGACATGCCATGGTTTTAAAAGGACCAAATGAAAGGTCACTTTGTGAATCAGAAACTCACATGGACGCAGTCACACCCGTATTTGGCTACAGACAAAAGAAGGGATGTGAAGCGCGAAGAAGGATGTTGTTTGAGGAGAGTGGGAGGTATAGTCAGAAAGATTAATTTCGGCATTCATCAGACGAAGAAGCGTGAAGAGCATAATCTCTGAAGTCGGAACTTAATAAGGGGAACGAATTAGATCCGCTGGAGAAGTCTTGATTTCCAGCCCTCCTGGGGCTTGCTCGCGTTAAGTTAAATAGTAATAATGACATTGATTGTTGAAAAGGAAGCACATTGATTGTTGAAAAGGAACCACATTGATTGTTGAAAAGGAAGCACATTGATTGTTGAAAAGGAACCACATTGATTGTTGAAAAGGAACCACATTGATTGTTGAAAAGGAAGCACATTGATTGTTGAAAAGGAAGCACATTGATTGTTGAAAAGGAACCACATTGATTGTTGAAAAGGAACCACATTGATTGTTGAAAAGGAACCACATTGATTGTTGAAAAGGAACCACATTGATTGTTGAAAAGGAACCACATTGATTGTTGAAAAGGAACCACATTGATTGTTGAAAAGGAAGTACACTTTGATAATATTTGTTTTTTGTTAAGTTAAGAAGAATGTGACAAGGGTGAGAAATCTAGATTGTTCGTTTTTGATCAGGCTGTCAAACTATGTAAGAGAAAAAGACTTTCTAATTGATAGTGGTGTCCTCATTGGGGTCAGGATGCTGAGCAGTGAATCAGCTGCAGTGGTCAGCGACCCAAATCTGATTACTAGCGTCAGGGCTAGCGAGCAAGAGCTGTCAAAATCCTTTTTCACCTCGACGTGATGGTCCAGGTTATCAGGCTGCAACAGAACAGACTGGCTAAAGAGAAGGGATAGAAGCAGGAAGGCTAGCCAGGTACCCAAATTGTCATGCTGAAGTCGGATGTATCAGATCGAAAGGTGCAAATATCGCAGTTAAGCTGTAAATTGCAACAGGATTCCGTTATCCGAACTACATTCTGCTACTTGTAAATTACTTTTCAGAGCTTGGTAGCAGGAGTTTGAGAGCGAGCGAAGAAGAAGAAGAAGAAGACGTCGAAGAAGAAGAAGAAGAAGAAGAAGAAGAAGAAGAAAAATAATAATAGTAATAATAATAATAATAATAAGAAGAAGAAGAAGTTGTCAGCCATCATTGTTATTAGCATAGACCAATTGTATCAAGTGTCAAGTGAATACAATGAAGTACACTATCATTTCTGCACATTTTCTATTTCTGGTAAAACGGTGGAATTTATGTATTTGTCTAAGGAATATAGGCAGCTTCCTCTATCTGTCGCCGCACAGTGTGCTAGGTGTGTGTTTTTTTTCAATATCCAATAGAAAGAAAATAATTGCATCAATATCGGTATTCGAACTCGTCTTCTTCTAACCAGAAGACTGGTATACTAACTCATTCAAACGGAAATGCCTTTGATATATCAAAGCACATTTATTCAAACTACAACTGAAAGGTGCAGGGATGTTTATAATTTTAGGAATACTTCTTCTTCTTCTACTTCTTTTTCTTCTTATTCTTAGTCTTCTTCTTCTTCTGCGTTCGTTCTCAATCTCCGGCTACCAAGCCCTGAACAGGGCTCTGCAAGTAGCAGGATGTAGTCCGGAGAACGGAATGCGTTGTGTCACTAGTTTACAATCTTCAGCAGCATTATGAATACTTAATATATATAACGTTTCTTTATGACAACTTCTTCTTTTATCCTGCTACTCCTGCATTGCCCCGTTGCAGAGAGGGGGTCGTGTAGGCTTCTGGTTTGCGTTAAGTGGGAGGCTTGTGCTGTTGACATGTGGGACTTCTGGAGAGCTTCTATGATCCCCTCTTTCCATCGTTGCCGGGGTCGACCTATTGCTTGTAGCCATTAAGCCTCTATGTAGTATAATATCGCTGTAGGTTGATAATTCTGTATTCTTGTCAGATGACCAAACCACTTTATCGTCTATGTGTCAGTATAGTAGCTAACCCATGTAGTGGCACCCCCACCCCACCCCCACCCCCTCTTTCCATATTCGTCAGAGCGTTCGTGTGAATTTGGTTGCGAATTGTATTTCCTGCTTTTCTTCGTACTGCACACTTTATAAGAAGCTTATAACAGCCAAATATATGGCAGTTGTAAGAAGCGACGTTCTGTAAAAGACATGCTACTCACTTACTTCGTTCATATTCTGTCACACAGTTCTCCATCTTTCGTCTGTGCCTATCAAACAGTGATGAGTAACGTGTTTATCAGCGTCTGTTTAGTAGTCACATTAACATTTTTATGTTTCAGTATCGGCGTTAGCTGGTATCAGACATGCCTTTTGAATTATATTTGCTATATCTCTGTCTAGTTTGCGGTAGTCAGTGATGACACTTATAAGGTAATGTAAATTCCCGTACCAGCTTTATGGTTTTGCCGCCAGAGTGGAACAAGCGCTGTGTCGGTTGACGTTTGCTTGTCATATTTTCTTTCCCTTCCCAGTTGATCTTTGTGTCGTGCATTAGGTAGGCTGACTCGACACAGTTGAGGTATCTGAACATCCTCTTGTTTATTATAGAAGAGGCTCTGGTCGTTTGCGAATATCCAAGCGGTTCCTCAACGTGTTGGCTAATCCCGTGCTTGTATTTAGAAAATGATGAAGAGAAGAGAGGATATCACACATCCTTGACAACTGGTCAAGTCAACATTTCCACCTTAAGGAATTGTATGAAGGTTTGAAAGCCGATAACTCGGCTCTCCAGCGTGAATCATTTAAGCGCTCATCCACTTATTCTTTGAAGAAAACTAACTCAGGTAAGTAATGGTAGCCCATTAGCAGACATTGCTGCAGGGGACGAACTGTTAAATAATTCAATGTACGAAGCTAGAACTTATTTATGAGCTTGGTTGACCAGTTTCCTTCCACTATGCTTCACCTTCCACAACAAGATGTCAGTACCCAATTGAGTTGGATCGACTGGAACATTCTTAAAACGGAAAATAAACCCCATACCTTTGACCCAAAAGGCGTGTCCTCTACAACTTGACTAGGGCAGATGAGACTAACGTGTTATCAGACAAAACATACTGATTGTACATGTTAGTCTAACGTGTTATCAGACAAAACAGACTCATTGGATATGTTAGTCTAACGTGATATCAGACAAAACAGACTAATTGGACATGTTAGTCTAACGTGAAATCAGACAAAACAGACTGATTGGACATGTTAGTCACTGAGAGAACACGAAGAAGCAGAAACATCTCATAGAACAGCTAATTTTTCGTTTGCATGGCTAGCTCGGTCACCTAATTTCTTTCTCTCTCTGTCTCTCTCTCTCTCACTCTCTCTCTCTCTCTCTCTGTGTGCGTCTCTTGTGACAACACGCTTTCGTCTCCTGGAGTTCCATGTTTCAAACGCAGGCTGGGATCAAGATGATGAGCAGTGCATGAGCTGCAGTGGCCAGCGACCCATAGCTGACTGCTAGCGCCAGGGCCAGCGAACCATAGCTGCCAAGACCCTTCTACGCCTCCACGCGGCGATCCTGGATAACAGGCTGCAGCAGGGCAGACTGGCTAAGAAGAAGGGATCGAAGAGGGAATGCTAACCTGGTACTCAAAAAACCTTGCTAAAGTCGGATGTATTGGACCGGAAGGTGCAAATATCGCAGGCAAGCTGTAAACTACGACAAAACGCATTCCGTTCTCTGAACTACATTCTGCTACTTAAGCCCTTTCAGGGTTTGGTAGTGGGAGATTGAGAACAAACGAAGAAGAAGAAGAAGAAACGCAGGCTGTTTTTCGTGTTACCCTTTGTCGAGTGCTGAAAAACAATTGTGTTCGAGAGAGAGGTTTAACAACAGCCCTACTTTGAGATGCAGGGTTGAATATGAAATATGTTGTGACTGAATAACTGCCTGTAGCTTTTGGAGCATCAGTCTGCAAAGAGTGTCTTTCCATCATGTTATACTTGTGGGCCGCCTTCTTCAGCTACTACATAAGACTGTGTCTGTCGCTGCGTCCTCTTTCATTTTATCTTTCAAGTAGAATTTACTGGCGAAGACCTATTTCTCACTTCCACTCAGATCTCTCTGGAAATAGGCCCTTGTCATGGCTGCCTGGCTAACTAGGAGAGGGACGGACGTGATCCCGGTAGTAATGAGCGACACATAGATGAAGCCATGCATAGCACAACCGCCTGGAGGACCGCGGTCCACCTTAATCATGACGCTCGAGATGTGAGGCTCAGGATGTAAGGGAAACATCAGCACGCTCAGGATGTGAGAGAAACATTAGCACGCTCAGGATGTGAGGGAAGCTGCTACAAATCGACACTTAATCCATTTTACAGTGCGCACAAAAAGAGTAATAACAGGAATAAACTAAGTCGGATATTCAATAACAAGAATAAGCTAAGTCGGACATTCAATAACAAAAATAAACTAATTCGGATATTAAATAACAAGAATAAACTAAGTCGGATATTAAATAACAAGAATAAACTAAGTCGGATATTTAATAACAAGAATAAACTAAGTCGGATATTAAATAACAAGAATAAACTAAGTCGGATATTCAATAACAAGAATAAACTAAGTATTACGAAGTTTAATGTTGAAAAACAATACCTAAAATATGACACAGGAGATTGAAGAATGAAACAAACTACTCGTAGTTTTACCTGTGATTGGAATGACAATTAGGTTATGTATCAAATTCGATGTGACTGACTTATTTATTCGATTTTCGATCCAAGCAATCACAGGGCTACCAATTTAGTTGGTTTCATTTAAGAGAGACTGATATTACAGTGGTGGTAAAAAAAACTATTGTTTTGCACGATGAGGTTCCTAGCTCCACTCACATTTTTCTTCAATCGCATATTCTGCATAGAATTTTATAAACACATGGCCATCCCAAATCCCAAAGACAACATGAACCTCTTGAAAAGGAGAGATTAAAGCACCATTTTGCGACTTCGCACTCAACACATTCAACAGCCACTTGAACATAATTCAATCAGAACATTCTCCAGAGTGCCGGTTGTGCACACATCCCTATGAAACTGTTGAGAAAACCATTTTTGTGAGTGTCCAGAGTTTACCGGTGCTAGGAAAGAGCTTTTTCCACCAAAGTTATACAAATGGAACAATTTGTACGGAACTAAACAACAGCTTACCAACACTTGCAGACACCCCTAATAGCATTGGCCCAAAGGGCTGGAGCCCACGGGATGCTGGATTTATAACCAACCAACCAACATACACACGCACATAATCACACACACGCGCACACAAACATTGTATTAATGAATATATACATATATCTCGAATATATATATATATATATATATATATATATATATATATATATATATATATATATATATATATATATATATATATATACTTGCAAGCCTGTATAAGCGGTACTATTAAAAACATTACACAAATGAAAACTGGACGAAACAAGAAAACATAAGACCACATAAAATAAATGAATGCGACAGACATGCTGAGGCCGGGATCGAGACATACCTTTCACCTATCCAACCCAAATGCTGACACAACCTAGTGGCTGAGATTCCAGTTAAACATATATTATAAAGGAACCCTTCATCAGAATTACGTGTGCTTTTAAGCAAACCCATATGGCAATGAATCATACAGCACAACACATATACAAAGCAGAAGCTCAGGAGATAGAACAGAAACAACGAACACGTAATCTGAAAGCATGCCCCCAGGACGCATACGCCACATGTTCTAGCGTACCGATAAACAATGGAACAGGTCTCTTACTGAAACAGCAAATTTGAGGAAGCCAGCTTCGCATCTGGGACATGAGTACTGGCCTTTAACCCCTCCCACGGGCTGCTTACTAGTGGAATGAATGTAATCTCAGATGGGTAGACTGTCATGGCCAAATGTCAATCAGACATGGAGATAATGCTCATGGCGTTTGTGTACGTTAATGAAGTATACATAGTGATTGAATATTTTTCCTTCATTCACATTTTGTGTAATTTCGGTTTTTTTATTTTAAAAAAATAATTGTTATGTCGTACCATTCCTCGACAGATAACGGATTATTCATACGGAGACATTGTGTATCATTTAAAAAACCAGCAGACTGATTGCATGGATATATATGTATATATTCTTCTTCCTCGATAATATGTTAATTTCTTTCTCTGCAACTTCTTCTTCTTCTTCTTCTTCTTCTTCTTCTTCTTCGTCTTCTTCTTCTGCTGCTACTTCTTTTTCTTTCTTATTCTCGTCTTCTTGTTCCTCTTCCTTCTCCTCCTTTTTCTCCTATTCTTCATCCTTACTCTTCCTTTATTCTCACCCTCTTACTTCTTCCTCGATGTCTTCCTCTTCGTGTTCCTTTTCTTTGTTTTTGTCTTCCTCTTCTTTCTACTCTTCTGTCTCATCCTCTTCATTTTCTTTCTCTGTTTCTTCTTCTTCCTCTTCTTCTTCGTCCGCCTCCTCTTTTTCAATTTCTTCTTCCTCTTCTTCCTGTATTCTTTGTCTTCCTTTTCTTCGTCTTTATCTTCTTCCGTTTTCTTTTCCTCATCTTCCTTTTATTCTTCCTCCTCACCTTATTCGTCACTATCTTCCATTATCATCCTTCTGCTCCTCCCTCTTCTTCTTCCCCTTTTTCCTACATCTTCCTTCTCCTCCCTCATCTTCTTCCCTTTACCTTCTCCTACATCTTCCTTCTCCTCCCTCATCTTCTTCCCTTTACCTTCTCCTACATCTTCCTTCTCCTCCCTCATCTTATTCCCATTACCTTCTCCTACATCTTCCTTCTCCTCCATCTTCTTCTTCCTTCTTCTCTTCCATTTTCTTCCTCATTATTTCACCTCCTCCTTCCTCCTTTCCCTTCCTCCCTTCTTATTCGTCTTGCTTCCTCTTTCCTTCTTCTTTCTCTTCTTTCTTTTTTACCTTTTTCTTTGTTAAGCTGCCTCCTCCTGTTCCTCTTTCTCCTTCTGCTCCTTCTTGTCCTTTATCTTCTTCTTTTCCTTTTTCTTCGGCTTCTTTTTCTTCATATTCTTTTTCTACGTTCATCCTGAAAAGAACGTTGTGTGGTTAATTTACAGCGAAGCTGCGGTATCTGCATCTCTGCACTCGACACACGCGGTTTCATCTACCTTTTTTGGGTACTGTGTTTGTCTTTCCACTGCGATCCCAATTCTCGTAATTATTCTAGTTTAGTTTACAGTGCAGCCCCTTTACAAGGCTACCACTTGGATGCGGAATACGCTTTGTTCAGCGCCGGTTCTCTGACCCTGAAAAAACCAACCATCTACGAGTCGCTGATTGCTTATCAGAAGGTGGTCACAATAGGTACCGATAGTTCAATTTCTTGCTGACCACCATTTGAACTGTCCCTAGCGACAAAGCGAATTTCTCTGCTAGCGAATGTAAGCTCTAGCGACGGTCCACCCGAATTCCGAAATCAATTTTAGCGATGGTATCTTCTGATGCAACAATATGCGCCTGACCTGGTCTCTGAAGATCTTTCGTTAACTCACAATACACTGCCTGCATTCTGCGATGAATGTCAACTTGTCGACATCCTTCAGCTGTTAGAAACCGAATCACCGCTCGCTGATCAACTCTGGATGGACTCCGTATCACACCCGCCATGTTTTCAACGGTCTGCTGAGGAAACTATGAGTCGGAGAATAATGCAATTTTGCACACTTCGCGGTCGGTATGTGCTGTTTACACCTGAAGTGGCGACATCATGCTCATCGTACGCATGTTCACTTGGTGCAGATAGGTCCGTTTTAATTTGAACACGCCTCGCATTTAGACTGCTCGATGATAAAAAGACAGACAATCTTCACATTCAATGTTAGTAGCGGATCGACTAATTAAATTAAATTACTAGCAGGCAAAAATATATCCGCCACGATGGATGGAACTCGGCTTCCTGTGCGCTCTGACATTTGTCTACATCCCAGCACATAAAGGTGCGACCAAAGAATAAGGCTTACTTGGCGCACCTAACAATACCTGTCCCCAGGTGCTAGCACTTGCCCGATCCTTATTCATTTGATCTACATGCCAAGCCGACTGGCGTACGAGATCATGAATGTGCACGACGTCCTACCTTAAATGTTGTTTATCAGTTCTGTCCCCCCACCCCCCCCCCCCTTTTCACTCTTATGCGTTCTGGTATTCTTTTTGCTGTCTGTTTGTTTTATTCTAAAGCTAAGGTACTCGTTGTTGGTGTTGGTGTTGGTATTGTTGTTGTTGTTGTTGTTGGTGTTGTTGTTGTTTGTGTTGTTGTTGTTTTTGTTGTTGTTGAACGCCCACAATGAATAGGATTATTCTTTTGTACGCCCTGAAAAGGACGGTAAGTGGCGGGTCGCAGTGGCTTTCTTCACATCCCGAACGTACTGATGAAGGTGGACCGGGGACTTCAAGGGGGTTGTGCTATGCTTTGCTTCATCTGCGTGTCGCTCACTACTACAGGGATCATGTATATTCCTTACCTTGCTATCCAGGCTGCCACAAAAGCAGCCCGTTTCCAGAAAGGGTTTCGAGGGTCTTGGCCAGTATATTTTACCTACCCTGACTAACATGCCTGATCAGTATATTTTACCTACCCTGACTAACATGCCTGATCAGTATATTTTACCTACCCTGACTAACATGCCTGATCAGTATATTTTACCTACCCTGACTAACATGCCTGATCAGTATATTTTACCTACCCTGACTAACATGCCTGATCAGTATATTTTACCTACCGTGACTAACATGCCTGATCAGTATATTTTACCTACCCTGACTAACATGCCTGATCAGTATATTTTACCTACCCTGACTAACATGCCTGATCAGTATATTTTACCTACCCTGACTAACATGCTTGATCAGTATATTTTACCTACCCTGACTAAGAGGCCTGATCAGTATATTTTGTCTGACCCTGACTAAAATGCCTGATCAGTATATTTTACCTACCCTGACTAACATGCCTGATCAGTATATTTTGTCTGACCCTGACTAACATGCCTGATAAGTATATTTTGCCTGACCAGACGTTAGTTTTCCTTTCCTGAAGTACTCGTATATTGTACCACATTTCACAGTTAGACTGCAATTTGCGTCTTTCAGTTAAGCACATCAGCTGCCGACATATTTTGTTCCGGTTTCCTACTAAATAATAATCGGTGTTCTCTAGACTGCTGCACTGCCAATGGAGCGTTGAAGCTAAACTTTTCTTTCTCCTCGATGAATAACCACATATTGCCAATGTGCATCATATAGGCAGAGCAATCTGATTCTAGGGAAAAAATGACTTGCAAGTCGTCCATTCTTCTTTTATGGGGGAATTACCCATCGGTGAGAAGACCAAAAGATGGATATAAGCTGTTTTTCAATATGTGTTGTGCATATTTCAACACAATCTAGTGAGTATTTTTTTTATTTTTTTTTTTGCGTTCGCCTTATTTCTCTATTCCCCAAGACGTTGTAATGTGGTTTTTACTTTGCGCCTGTCGGCACAGTGCATCCTTCTTCTTCTTCTTCTTCTTCATCGTACGCTGTTTACAGCGATATTTACGTTGGACTGATTTAATTTGTTAGCCAGTGGCTCAGTGCATCCGATTTCAACAGGCGTTTCTGTAGGGTTGCCCTCCTTAGCCTTTGGCTGTCCCCAGCCTAACTGCAAGGCAGCAGTTGTTTTTGGTCAGAGTTGTCTCTCTTGGGAAGTTGTCTTGCAGGACTATCGAGTCTTCCCTACTCGTGTCTATAGCGTTTGGCAATGATATGATGGACTATGTACTAGTTTGTACTATCCCGGAAGAGAGGCAGTCCAGTGTGACTTTTTCCCAGAATCGTCACGTCCTGCCAGAAACGTAGCATATGCATATGAGTGAGGTATCTTTTTGCTCGCTTTATTTTCTCGGCTCATCTGCAGTGATGGTACGCCTAGCATTCCCCGCCACCCGGGAGCTAGTCACCATAGGACAGGAGGTGCAATGTCCGCTGGACTGCATCTCTTCTGCGTCCATTGGAATGACTGATAGCAGACAGATGCAGAGAGCGAGGAAGGAGTGCATTTTACCAGGTGCATTCCTGCGGCTCGATCGGGCCGGGACACAAGCCCCAGCCATGTCGTAGCCTCCCATCTCAGCGGTGCTGAGATTTTGGGCGGGATTCTGGCCTAGAGTCGTTCGGCCGTAATCCCTCAGATGGTAGCTTATCAGCCAAGCACGTGGACCAAATGTCAGCGACCTGTGATTCCTCTCGAAATAGTGCATTTGACCAGGTGACAAGCCTAGTCTTGCACGGAGATGTTGTCCGCCTAGGAAGCGGACATATCTCATGGTCAAGGGTTGAGTCTCAGCAGTTCGCAGTGAGGTAGCTGATCTACTGCTTAGGGCACCCGACCGAGAACTAAGTCTTCTACAAATGATTTCATTCCTCATCGCCGTATGGGGTGAGTATCGAGCGGCTTCCCGCCCGCTTTTATCAGCGGACGGCAGAGACCTCATTCTGCGGCTTGACCGGGCGGGGCTGGAGCGTGGCCCCCAGGTCCCCACCATATCGAAGCCTCCCTTTGCATTCGTGCTGGGCTGCTTTTGGGCGGGATTTTTGGCTTAGAGGCGTTCGGCCGTAATACCTCACCTTGCACCGTTGGCTTATCCGCCTAGTACGTGAACCAAATGTCTGCGGCTCCTCTCGGGCTTAGCAGGATTACCGTAGCAAATCCCAGTCATTAATAGGGTAAATCTGACCTGTCTTCAGAGGGTCTATTTCCAGCACCCGTTCAATATTAGCCAGACCGTATCAGTAGAGGGCTTTTAGTTTGTCAATGGCCAAGTTGCTTGAGCCTGCGATTTATGCAGGGTGAAGACCAGATTACCGTAGCAGGCGCTCTTTCATTTGGGAGTTTGGAGACTGACCTGTCTTCCGTGGGTCTAATACCAGCACATGTTCACTATTAGACCCATCGAAGGTTCTCTCTTTTTGACAGTCATTCTACACTATTGGCGTGTTTAGTCAATTTAAGCCTCAGGCTCCACTCCTGATAGTGCTCTTCCGTCATATCCTTTATCAAACACTGGATGCAGACCAACCGAGCCACAGGGGGCATATCCCCAGATTTCTGAGGGTCTAAATCCAGCACCGGTTCCATACTAGACCCCAGGAAAGTGGTCTCGGCATGTCAGTCATTACAGTGTTGGCCGTGTTGAGTCAAATTAAGCCGCAGGCTCCACTCCTGGTGGTGCCCTTCCGTCAATTCCTTTAAGTTTCAGCTTTGCAACCATACTTCCCCCGGAACCCAAACACTTTGGTTTCCCGGAAGCTGCCCGCAGAGTCATCGAAGCAACTCCTGCGGATCACTAGTCGGCATCGTTTATGGTCAGAACTACGACGGTATCTGATCGTCTTCGCGCCTCTGACTTTCGTTCTTGATTAATGAAAACATTCTTGACAAATGCTTTCGCAGTAGCTCGTCTTGCGGCGATCCAAGAATTTCACCTCTAACGCCGCAATACGAATGCCCCCGTTTGTCCCTGTTAATCATTACCTCCAGTTCCGAAAACCAACAAAATAGAACCGAGGTCCTATTCCATTATTCCATGCACCATTATTCAGGCAGCCGAGGCCTGCTTTGAACACTCTAATTTTTTCAAAGTAAACGCGCCGGCCACCCAGGACGCTCAGCGAAGAGCACCCGTGGGAGAGAGCCGGCAGACGGTAGGGCAGGAGACAACGGGCAGTGAACCGGCGCGAGCCGGACCGCCCGCCTGCACCTGAGATCCAACTACGAGCTTTTTAACTGCAACAACTTTAATATACGCTATTGGAGCTGGAATTACCGCGGCTGCTGGCACCAGACTTGCCCTCCAATAGATCCTCGTTAAAGGGTTTAAAGTGTACTCAATCCAATTACGGGGCCTCGAAAGAGTCCCGTATTGTTATTTTTCGTCACTACCTCCCCGTGCCGGGAGTGGGTAAGTTGCGCGCCTGCTGCCTTCCTTGGATGTGGTAGCCGTTTCTCATGCTCCCTCTCCGGAATCGAACCCTGATTCCCCGTTACCCGTTACAAACATGGTAGGCATGTCACGTACCATCGATATTTGATAGGGCAGACATTTGAAAGATGCGTCGCCGGCACATGAGGCCATGCGATCAGCACAAAGTTATCCAGAGTCACCAGTGGGGACGCCGCAACCCCGCGAGGGGAAACGACGATTGGTTTTGAACTAATAAAAGCGCTCTTTCCGCGAGGGTCGGAGCTTGGTAAGCATGTATTAGCTCTAGAATTGCCACAGTTATCCAAGTAGGATCGTGTCATCTAAGGAACGTCGACTGATTTAATGAGCCATTCGCGGTTTCACCGTGAGACAGTGTGAACTTAGACATGCATGGCTTAATCTTTGAGACAAGCATATGACTACTGGCAGGATCAACCAGATATCTGTCGGAGACGTACGTACAGCACACACCGGTCGGCCGAGGAAGGGTGTGTAAAAAGCCTCGCTGGGACGACGGCCGTAGGGACCGACTGACGGGACGGACGGACGGGTTATTCCACCCGTCCCTCACTCCGTCGACCTAGGACCGCCTGACAGGGGCCTCCCACACGCACCAGACGACCGACCGACCGGGCTCGCTCGAGGAGGGATGGCAGCGCTCTGTGCAGAACGGATCCAAACGACCTCAGCGATGCATTTCACTGGGACTAGGAGACAATTTGGCCTGCCGGCCTGCCCTTCTCCGTAGGAGAATGCAGGACCTCGAGGCAACGATTCCTGCTTTCCATTTGCCGGTCACAAGCTCTTTGCGAGAGTCGGACCACCAGCGAGACGTACTGTCGAGCTCTGCTATAAGCCTTAGATAAATCACCACGGACAGACCACGTTTCCTGATACGGACCAGACTAGCGCACCTCGGTGGAGGAGCCACTACAACAAACCGCACCCAATTCGCTCTACGGGGAAAGGCAGGCGAACGTTTTCCGCAAGCCCGCGCTATCGCTCCGCCTGGCGGGACTGAGATCGCTTTACGAACACTGGTTGAAATTGAGTCGCTGCGGCGAGACAACTACCCCAGATGCACAGTGCATCCGACTTCAGTATCCATTTTATGAAAGGGTCTGCCTCCTCCTGCATTTTCTAAGGGATTGCTTCCCCAGGGTAATGGCCAGTACTGTGATGGGGATCGAACCCAGCACCTTCTGGTTGTGAACCCTGCCACTTAACCACTAGCCCACCCCGTCCCAGTGAGTATCTATAATTGTTTCTCAGCTCCACTTCGTGTTAGAGCAGTATTTTGGGACTGTGCTCTGATATTCAACTATAAAGTGTATTTATTTATCTTTTTTAAAAACAAAAACACACTGGACCCGAAAATGATCAAAATGCATTGCCAAGCAAATGATCTGCAACTCCAATCGTCCTTCTGTTTGTTGGTCTCTTTCTTTTTCTTTGTTTTTGTTCCTTTTCTTCTTTGATCTCTACTTTCAGCCACGCCGGTTACCGAAGGTGACTGTGTGTCAGGTCTTTGCCGGTCCCTCACATATTTTCGAGCATTGTCGCTCTCCCGGACCAGCCTGACTCGCTTTGGTCAGCAGGACTTTTTTTTGGTGTTTACTACATTGTCGCACATAACCGTGCCTCTGAGACCCATTCTCTGAAAGTTAAGTTCAGTTCAAAAATAACATGTCGAATTTAGCCTACATGCCAAAATCAACACATTTCATGTAAACATTACGTGTTTTCCTATTCTCTTGCCATTGCTCTAAAGCGTTATTAAACCATGTTTATGGCGAAATATACCCGCCACAATGCATAGAACACAGACCAGCATGCTTTGACATTTGATTCTGCCCCAGTACGTAGCCGTACAACTGTGGAACAAGGCTGACTTAGCTCACCGAACAATACCTGGGGTGTCACATGTGCAAAAACTTACAGGATTATTCATCTTCTGATCCACCTGCCAAGGAGACTTATAGTTTCAGATCATGAATTTTCCCAACGATCTGCCTCTAGTAATGTTTATCAGTTCTGTTGTTGACTTGTATGATAATTTTTTTGTTCTTTATTTGTTTTTTATTTTGTTTTTTATTTGTTCTTTATTTGTTTTGTATGTGTTCTTTTTCTGTTCTTTATGTGTTCTTTATTTGTTCTTTAATTGTTCTTTGTTTGTTCTTTAATTGTTCTTTATTTGTTCTTTATTTGCTCTTTAAGTTTTACACCAACGTTTAACTGTGATTTCTGACGTCACATTCGCATTCGTAAGTCTTTTCTTCGTGTTCTCTGTCGCTATACTTTTGGTGTATGCAGATAACCTTTCTAGGCATCAATTTTTGTTTGTTATTCAAAACTCATTGTGCTTGGTTAACTCTTAATGGCTCTTTCGTAACAGTTCACATCAGCTCTTTTTACATCACTATATGCACTCGAGATAGAAGCGCATTGTTCTCCTGGCTGTAGTGAAATGCGAGGCTCCTCAGTAAGCTAACCACTATGGATTGCAGTCTTGTTTTCCATCTCTTTGACCGGCTGTTGAGACAAAGTCTGCTTCTAGGAAAACTAACATAAGCGTGAGTTGTATCTTCATCAGAGTATATCTCACCTGACTCTGATTTCTAGCAATCGGTAGTTTTAAGCCACGCTTTCTTTATCCTATTTGAATTACCATCTGTAGTCTACCAGCGACCATTACACGGATCATTCTAGTTTTGGAGCTTCAGAGATGCACACCTCGCTTGTTGACCTGTTTATAACAATCCCTGGATAAATTCTGACTCAACCACTTAACATTTATTTTTCTGGAGCTACGTTTGGAGAGTCTGTGTGGTTTATGAGCCTGTGGTGAGATGGTTTCCGTGATATTTCGAGCTCGTCAAATAAAGGAGAAATGTCAGGAACAGCATCGTGATATGTGCACACATTTTGTTGACATGACCAAAGCATTTGATACTATCATTGAAAAAGGACTCTGGGAAGCCATGTCAAAATTCACTTGCCCAGGAAAAAAATGCATCCTAGTTGTCCCCCATTTTATATGGCCGTATGTTTGCTCGGGTATTGACTGATGGCGAACTGCCTGGAATATTTCCTATCACACATGAGGTCAAGCAGGGATGTGTGCTCGCTCCAACGATATTTAGTTTGGTATTTACTGCTATACTTTCTGCTGATACAGGTGGTTGTACCATCAATCAACTATCACGTAGGATGTCCTTTGCAGAACGTCGCTCTCCCGACAGCATATCTGCAAGACTCTCGATCTCTTGCCAGAATTCCCACCTTTGTGGCTGTGATTCTCAGGACCTCCATGATGTCTTGTGCCCATCTTCTCCTCGGTCTGGCTCTGCCCCGCTTTTCAGGCACCATACTCTCCAGTACCGTTCTATCTAGGCCAAAATGGCGTTTGATGTGGTGAAAAATGTTTGGCGTTCTAGACAAGATATTGTTTAATAACCAATTTTCCTCGATATCCAGTTATTTTAGGAAATCTGCCTTTTTCCTTTTCTCTAATCATGACATTTTGAGCATCCTCATGTAGCCTTACAGTTCAAAAGATTCAATCCTTTCGGTCAGTGTTTGTATGATAGTCCATTTTTTACATCCGTACGTTGCCTCGGGGAAAATACAAATTAGCAAGATTATTTTTCGTCATGTTATTAGAGTTGTGAAGTAAGTTTCTCAGTTTATTATAGTTGTTGACATGAGTTTCTCATTTTATTATAGTTGTTGACATGAGTTTCTCATTTTATTATAGTTGTGACATGAGTTTCTCATTTTATTCAACCTCTGCATTGCCATAGCCTTTCTCATTCTGAATTCCTTCAGGCAATCTCCATGTTTGCTTGCAATTGAGAAGAGGTACTCAAAACGTGTGACTTTGTCAATCCCATGTTGGTCTAGAATAACTTTTGGTTTGGTTTGGTTGTCCCACAGACATATATACCAGAAGCAGAACGGATGGACAGCTGTTCAATCTCAAGCGGTACAGTCTCCCCAAAAAGTGAAAGAAACATTCATTTTAGATCTGTTCGCTGCTGATGACTGTACCATTAATGCGTGGTCAGAATCTCACCTGATCCTGATTTCTCTTTGCTTTCTAGCAGCTGGTAGTTTTAAGCCACGCTTTCTTTATCGTATATGGATTACCTAGCATATGTAGTTTAATTGCAGTGTTGTTCCCCATCTCTTTGACCGGTTTTTGAGACAAAGTCTGCTTCCAGGAAAATTAACAAAAGCGTGAGTTTGATCTTGATCAAAGTACATCTCACCTGACTTTTATTTCTCTTCTCTTAATAAATTTAATTTTAATTTGCAGACCACCATGGATACGTTTTCAGCTGCATGCACCAACTTAAGTCTTACTGTCAATACAAATGAAACGGAAGTCATGTTTCTATCTGCTACTGTGACGATATAGCAGGAACCAAACATCATTGTTCAGGGCCAACAGCAAGAATCACTCGATAGCTCTACTTACCTTGGTAGTTTCTACTTACCTTGGTAGTACCCTCACAAGAGAAGTGAATATAAACATTGAGATCCAGAACAAAAAGGCTAAATAAAGTGTTAATTCTGGAAGTCTACGTTGAAATGTTGGGACGTGCAATGCATCAGTGTTGCGGCTAATATCAAGGTTCGTGATGCTGTGGTGCTATCACCCGTCTACATGCAAGCGAACCGCGGAAGCCCCTAGAAGGCAACCACATCATTTCCATTTGAGCTGTTAGGGTGCTTTAGATCAGCTGATGAGACAAAGTACCCAACATCAGCAAAAACGGCGCTCGAGCATGCTTACTCTGCTACAAAAAGTTCATATAAACAGGATTGGAAACTTTGTTCGCATGCCCGATTTGCGCATCGCTAAGCATGCATTGAAAAGAGAGCTCATAAGGGAACAGAAGAAACGATACAAAGACTCTCTTAAAGTAACTCTGAACCGTTTTCTCTTGACACCCCATGGATGTTGCTCGCACTCAACCGCTCAGTCTGGCACATTGTCAGCACATAAGGTGCTCACATCGCAAAGAACGGCCGCTTGACAATCTGAGCACGGTCGCTTTCTACGTGTGCACCACTTTCCGTTATGTCTATTAAGTTCGTATCAGACTGTGGGATCAAGATGCCGAGCAGCGCATGAGCTGCAGTGGTCAGCAACCCATAGCTGACTGCTAGCGTCAGGGCCAGCGAACCATAGCTGCAAAGACCCTTCTACACCTCCATGCGGTGATCCTGGATAACAGGCTGCAGCAGGGCAGACTGGCTAAGGAGAAGGGATCGAAGAGGGAATGCTAACCCGGTACTAAAAAAATGCTTGCTGAAGTCGGATGTGTTGGACCGAAAGGTTGCAAATATCGCAGCCAAGATGTAAACTACGACACAACGCATTCCGTTCTCTGGACTACATTCTGCTACTTAAGCCCTTTCAGGGTTTGGTAGTGGGAAATTGAGAACGAACGACGAAGAAGAAGAAGAAGTATCAGACTGTGATGACATTTGTGGTCACATCGGAACACACACGTCTGACGCTGGTTACATTGGAACACACACGTCCGACGCTGGTTACTTTGGAATATACACGTCTGACGATGGTTACATCGGAACACACATGTCTGATGATGGTCACATCGGGACACACATGTCGACGCTGGTCACATCGGAACACACAAGTCTGACGCTGGTCACATCGGGACACACACGTCTGACGCTGGTCACATCAGAACACACATGTCTGAATCTAATCACACCAGAACACACATGTCTGAACCTAGCCACATCAGAACACACACGTCTGACGCTGGTCACATCGGCACACACATAAATGATGTTGTTTCTATCGTTTCTGTAATAATGAGCAATTAATACTAAAGACACATAAATTGATTTTAGAGGATATGTATTGTTTATGTTTAATGGGGATTTAGTTAATAATTTAATCATTCCCAATTCTTCATCAAGCTGTAACATCATTCGGGTCCCATCTGATGCTCTCAGATGTATTTTCGTTGTCTCTTCTATAAAGTAGATTCGCATGTTGTAACTGTGTGGTTAACTGGGACCTCCCAGTACCATCAAAGATTCGACATGGATAGGACACACGGATGTCAACAACACACATACAATGAATCCACAAAGTGGATAGAGAAATAGGGTACCCAAAGAAGATAAAATGAAAGAGGAAGCAGCGGCAGACGAAGTCTTATGAAGTAGCTGAAAAATGTGGCGCACAAGTATAACATGATGGAAAGACACCCTTTGCAGACTGGTGCTCCAAAAGCTACTGGACGTTATTCAGTCACAATATTTTTCATATTCTACCCTGCATCTCAAAGTATGGCTGGTGTCAAACCTCTCTCAAGAACACAAGTGTTTGTCAGCACTCGACAAAGGGTAACAAGAAAAACAGCCTGTATTTGAAACTTGGACCGTCAGGAGACGAACGCGTGTTGTCACAAGGGAGAGAGAGAGAGACAGAGAGAGAGAGAAAGAGATAAACTGGGTAATCGAGCTAGTCATGCAAATGAAAAATTATCTGATCTAGCATATGTTTCTTCTTCTTTGTGTTTTCTGTCTCCCACTACCAATCCATGAAAAGAACATGATAGTAGAAGCAGGATGTTGTCCGGAGAACGAAATATGTTGTGTCGCGATAACTGCGATATTTGCACCTTTCAGTCCAACACATCCGAGTTAAGCAGACATTTTTTAAAAATCAGGCTTGTCTTCCCTTATCGATCCCTTCTCCTTAGACAGTCTGCTCTGTTGTAGCTTGTTATCCAGGATCACCGCGTGGAGGTGTAGGTGTGTGTTTGCAGCTCCGTTTCCCTGGCCCTGACTGATTGCTCTCGATTGTCATTCAAAATTTACAATTTTGAAAGCGACAGTCAGAGCGACAAAGATGGCGCCTTACCGGCTGATGGTCTACATTGCCCTGGTGTTTTAGTTCATTATGGATGCCGCCAGGCCACAGATTTGACTGGAATTCACATTAGTCGACGACTTACACTTGGAGTTACAGAAACATGTCGTTGTTTTCCATTTGGATTAGTAAATTCGTTCGTTTTTTTGTGTTTTCTTCACTGCGATTATCCTGGCTTGGACATCAGCTATATGAATTAGTAATACGGCTGAACCTGTGTCATATTTTCACGGCCTAGTGCACACGGCTGGACATCACGAGATTGGCGCCCTTCGCCCTAGCAGCCGACAGCGTCGGCTTTGGTATGACTGAAATTTAGACACGACTATAACGGACTAATTCTCGGCCCAGGAGAGATGCTAATGCATGACTCACACGCTGAGTAATGTTCTTACGACCTCTTGTGGTTATATGAAATGCACGTCACACAAAGATAGATGTAATCCCCCTCCGCTGCCAAGCGGGAAACCTGTTTACGGGAAAGGCTTCGGGAGTAAACTGGGAGGAAATCCGCATCATGTGCCATCCCCAGTCGTCTCGATAATATCTTACCACTGGCCAAAGGTAGTTCAGCTCCAGAGAGTGAGGTTCACAAAAGGCGCAGTATCTTTCTCACTTTATTTCAGATCACCGCTAAGGTCACCCATTTCAGCAGACACAGCAAGAAAAAAGACTTTCCACACGGCTGGATAAAAAGAATTGTCTTCAGAACATGTGATGGACGAACATCATCAATATAAGCCGAGGTTCATCTAGAAATCTTTTAAAGACTCCATTACGTTATATAATTCCTAAGGGGACGGCGTGGCCTAGTGGTTAAGTGACACGGCTCACAACCCAAAGGTGCTGGGTTCGATCCCCATCACAGCACCGGCCATTACCCCGGGGAAGCAAACCCTTAGAAAATGCAGGAGGAAGCAGACCCTTAGATAAAATGCATGCTGAAGTCGGATGCATTGGGCCGACAGGTGCAAAATAAAAACCACAGTGCAACGCACACCGCCTTGGGGAATAGAGAAATAGGCGAACGCAAAAAAAATTTTAAAAAAAATAAAAATATACTTCCTATCATCAAGCAAATAGCATGCAGCAATTAATGCTTGTGTCGGGATTAGACAAACATTGCAAACTCCAAATTACAGATTTTTGGGCAAAATCATCATCTCTCAACTTTTGTTCTTAGTGAATGAACATAAAAATAATTGCGAACCTTTGGGAAACCACTGCTTACAAAAAGTATATGTACGAAGCAAGGCACGGTTATGAGATTTAAAAAGTATAAAAACAGGTAATCAATATTGTGATGACCATCACTAGTTTTGAAATTGACGCTAAATGTTCGACTCAAAGCAACAACGGAGATTGCGGAAAAACAATTCCCAGAAGAATGAACATAGCACTACAGAGGTTAAGTAAAGTTAGAAAGGTATGACAGAACACTTATAGCATGACAAATATAAAGACCCTGAGGACTTGCATCTTCCAGGTGAAAATGTACGGATTAGAGACATGGTCAACCACACACTCTTTGGAAGAAAACTCTCTCGAGCTGCAATGCCACAGAATGGTGATCAAACAGCAATGGATAGTTGCAGAAAATATGGATACATCTTTCAGAAGCGCGATATAGAACAATATTAATTAGTAAACAACATTACGTTTAGGGAATTAACGTACTTCGGCCACATAAAACTCTACGATGACGTAGGAAGAACGTTACTGAAAGGTTAGGTACCCGACAAAAGAGACAGACACATGTGAAGATGGACAAGAGGCTTTATGGATCCCAGTCAGAGGCGAGAGAAATTGCCAGGGATCGTGTGTCTTACAGATCGGCTGTCATTTGAGAACGTTCTGCAAATGACATGCCACATGATGAGGATGATTTTGTTGAGATCGCAGTGAATGTTATTCCTACTGACGTTTACAAAGTAGAAGGCGCCATGCTGCTTCACACACGAACAAACATATTTGTTTCAATTTAGATAAAGGGAGGATAACACAGGAACAAAAAGACACCAGCTACCGAAGATGAATTTATCGGACCTTCTTCATAGGCGCCTCAGTCTTTGCAGATCGTGTATGTGGCATACTGTGGGCGCTAAATATGGAGACCCTGGGCTGCCCAAACTGCAGGATCCCCCATCTCGGCTTCGCTGGTGTAATCCAAAGAAATGCAAAACATGATAGTTTGGCACCAGCTCAGCTGTGGGAGCTGCTGGAATGAGTTCGAAATTTTGAAACCATTCGCCTTATGTGCTACCACTACGGATTTTCTGTCTGGGTTTACTCCCGTAGCCCTACTTTCTCCCGAGATTTCCACAAGGCAGTAGTCGTTGTCCGCAGATGCTAGTTACTCGAGACATCCGATGATATTCTCATCGTCCCAAGACTAGCCAACAGTTTCTGGGACTTGTGGGTTTAAATAAACAGGCTAACGAGCATCGTCTACCCGGGTTTAAAATCAGAGTTTACCTTCTCTTAGATTTGCTGCCAACCAAGGCTAATGAGCCCAATTTGCCCGCCCAGTTATATCGCCGGGTACTCTGTCGTTCAAACATAGTAGGTTCTGTAAGAAACAGGGGGCCTCTCATGAAGGTGCTGTTAGGGACACAATAATGTAGGCGAGGCCATTAGCATGGAAACTCTTGAATGGCAAGCTGAACAGTCGATCCAGTGGCGATCTCTACACCTGAAAAGGAGAGACTATATCAGACGCTTCACTTTCCTTTAACGAGCAGCACGTCCAGCCCAGACCTCGCTATCCCCTAAAAGGTCGGGCCAAAATATGCAAATATCGCAGTCAAGCTGTAAATTAGCGACACAAAACATTCCGTTCTCCAGACTACATCGTGCTACTTGAAAAAGCCTTTTCACAGCTTTGACAAGGAAGACTGAGAATGAACGCAGAAAAATAAGAAGACATGAAAGGCACACAAATTATTCAGATACACAAGCGCAAGATTAGTCATCAACCCTGTAATAACCAAAGGGTAATCTCCTCCTTTCAAATCAATGACAAGATTCTGAGTTGGATTTTGCCCAACCGCTTATCCAATCATCTTGAGCAGGAGCTACTCACAGAGTGCTCCGTGCGGATCGTTGCACAGTCGACATGACATTTGCAGCACGTCAAGGGCAGGAGCAATGACAGGAAATGTGTTGACTTGTACACAACTTTTGTTGACCTGATCAAGGCCTTTGACATTGTCAGCATTGACGGACTCTGGAAAAATCAGGGCAACATTTCTTTCCCTGCCAATTTCGTCAGTGATTTGCCAGTTCAACGACATCTCGTGTACTGGCTGATTGATAGCTGTCTGGAGCTATTCTAGTCATATACGGAGTCAAACAGGGTTATGTGGTTTCCTCAACAGCCTTGTCCTTGGTATTTGCAGTCATGGTTTCCGATGCCACGAACATCTCCGCCATTGGCATACAGTTAAGATAAAGGACGATCAGAAAGTTTCGAGTATTAATTTTGCGGCTTCTGCAGTCGGTAAGAAAATTGAAAGAAGCAACTACTTTATGCAACTTTCTTCGTCACGACTGCCTAATGAAGATTTAGTCAGAACGTGCACACCGGCATGGATAGTTTTCAGCTGCATGCAATTGTGGTAACCTTGTCATCAATATACACAAACCAAAAATAGTGATACAGTCAGATTATGGGAGGCTTCACCACAACAGAAACATAACTGCACTGGGCAACGTCGTAAGGTAGTTGGTAACTTTACCTGCCTGGACGGTACCCTGCCCAATCACTGGAATGGCAACTCTGTGGTCCACAATGTGATTGTGAAGGTAAGTGCTGCTTTTGGAAGACAGCGAGTAAAAGTTTGAGACCAACAAGGAATGATTGATGCAAGTAAGATCAAAGTCCATCGCGTTGTACTTCTAACCACCCATCTGTACTTCTAACCACCCATCTGTACTTCTAACCACCCATCTGTACTTCTAACCACCCTTCTGTACTTCTAACCACCCATCTGTACTCCTAACCACCCATCTGTACTTCTAACCACCCATATGTACTTCTAACCACCCTTCTGTACTTCTAACCACCCATCTGTACTTCTAACCACCCATCTGTACTTCTAACCACCCATCTGTACTTCTAACCACCCTTCTGTACTTCTAACCACCCATCTGTACTTCTAACCACCCTTCTGTACTTCTAACCACCCTTCTGTACTTCTAACCACCCTTCTGTACTTCTAACCACCCTTCTGTACTTCTAACCACCCATCTGTACTTCTAACCACCCTTCTGTACTTCTAACCACCCTTCTGTACTTCTGCGAAATATAGAAACTCTATTGCGGACATGGCACGGAACTCAACCACTTCTACATCAGATTTCTCCTCGGGTTACTCAGGATCAGAGATCAGAATAAAGTACCCAAAATCTCATACTATCAACATGACAAGATTCTAGAACATCTCAGAAGCTTAGATACCACAATAAAGTACACAAATCTCAGGCCATCAACATGACCAGACTCTCGAACATCTCAGAAGCTCAGAGACCACAATAAAGTACCCAAATCTCATGCCATAAACATGACAAGACTTTCGAACATCTCAGAAGCTCAGAGACTACAATAAAGTACCAAAATCTCAGGCCATCAACATGACAAGACTCTCGAACATCTCAGAAGCTCAGAGACCACAATAAAATACCCAAATCTCAGGCCATTAACATGACAAGAGTAAGAATGTTTTTTGTTCGCAATGAAAAGGGCGTTAAGAGACAGAACGCAGTAGCTTTCTTCACATTCAGAGCGTGCTGATGAATAAAATGTGGGTCCTCCATGCGGTTGTGCTATGATTGGCTTCATCTCTCACCACTAAGAGGATCAGGTCGATTCCCCACCTCTTTACCTAGGTTGCCATTAAAAAAAACCAGTCAGTTTCCAGGAAGGACTACAGGGAAGTTGAAGTGGGGGTCTTGGCCAGAATAGAATATTTTGCCTGACCCTAATATGTCTGATCAGAAAATGGTTCCAGACCAGACGCTAGTCTACCTACCCAATCACCAGCCGATGTGGCTGTTATACGTTTCTTGACAGGTGTGCAGTATTGAAGGTGTCCACTACGTTTCTTGACAGGTGTGCAGTATTGAAGGTGTCCACTACATTTCTTGACAGGTGTGCAGTATTGAAGGTGTCCACTACGTTTCTTGACAGGTGTTCAGTATTGAAGGTTTCCACTACGTTTCTTGACAGGTGTGCAGTATTGAAGGTGTCCACTACGTTTCTTGACAGGTGTGCAGTATTGAAGGTGTCCACTACGTTTCTTGACAGGTGTGCAGTATTGAAGGTGTCCACTACGTTTCTTGACAGATGTGCAGTATTGAAGGTGTCCACTACGTTTCTTTACAGGTGTGTAGTATTGAAGGTGTCCACTACGTTTCCAATACAGAAGAGCGATCGTACCGAAGAAAAACAAATTCTCGTGGCTGCTAAATTTTTACGTGGCAGGATTCGAACCCGGAACCTTGTGATTGTGAAACGGAATGTTCACCTATAGGCTACGTTGTATCACGTCGCATAAGTAGACAGCGGAATTAGATGCCTTGAATCGTCAGTACCTCTCGCGGAACTGATGCCTTAGTCCTTATGGGGTTTGCGGAAATGGATGAGTAGGCACATAGGACGTGAAGTGGGAACAATCAAAATGGAAAATGTTGACACGTTGAAGCCCGTCCGATTCTTTGACGAGGATACTGCATTCGACGAACAGCAATCAACATTGCAAACAATATATATCATTTATCAGTTCAGCAGATAGAGGTGAAGGGATTCCATGGTGAAGTGGTTTAGCCGTCGGCTTCGTTTTCAGGTGGTGTGAGTTTGACTCCGGACTCCGCCGTCTTTTTTACGGGTGCTTAATGCGGAGTCCCATGTATCTCGTAGCCAACCCTAGTCGTCTTGTCCTTGACTTGCCACTGGGGTCGGGTGGCTCGAGACGAGAGAGTGAGGATAAAAAGTAGCGCAGTTAATCCTTACTAAAAAATAGTGTTAGGCAAATAAATTATGCCATCATCGTCTGCGATGGACGGCGGCCTTTGTCTTTTTTTTTTTTTATAGAGAGGCGCATACGAGGTCAACGAACTATCATTATCTAAAATCTTCGTCATTTCATTGAGAATAACCTAGCACCTGTGGGATTGTCCGGAGTACAACCACCTCAATTCACAACAGAATTAAACCGAATCCTAATGATTCATAAGCTTAAGCTGACCATAGTTAGTAAATGTTTAGCGCAGAATAACGAGATATTAAGCAGAACATTATTCTGAAATGTTATTTAGATGACATGTTTTATGTTTGAACTGACGTGTTTTCGTGAAAATAAATCGTTAATGTTAGCGAAAACTCTCAATTTATCTGCTGGAGTTCAAAGAGGAGACATTGAAAGTATAAATAGCACTAACAAAATGTGATTTCCAACCACAGAGACGGACACATAAAAGGGGAAATAACTTAATTACTGTAAATATACAGCTCGTTCGGGACTCGATATATAAATTCAATAATGCTGATTGCATGAATAATCATCTGTGGCTGTTGAAAAAGGACATGTTTTGGCAATTGGTTTTCGAGGGGACTCTATAAGGGACAGAGGCGGGATTAATTATACGGCCATACGAAAGTTTGTCGCACGAAGCGATTAGCAGCAGTCTAGCGAAATGGTTTTGTTATAAAAAAGTTTCCTTCTTAATTATAACGTCATGGGTTTTGTTAAGTATATATATAAATATATAATGCGATGTTTTATTTTGTTGATTTGGGTAGTTTGTATGGATGATTATTTCCGAAAGCGAATGCCTTGAAATATATTCTTCAATATGAAAACATTATGATTTTTCATGGCACACAGAGAGATACAAACATATATGAATAAGTAAAGACATACGAACTTAGATATACAGACAGATACACTAAGAGATAGGCAGTCACACAGAGAGATTTATTCATTTACAATGAGATACAGACATACAGCTACAGCTGATAAACAGTATATCTATGCCGACTCTGTGTTACCAATTCAAAATATTGAATATTGCCAGGGCACGCGAGAGCACCATTTCGACGTGTGAAATGAGATGTTTGACGAAGGTCACCGGTGTTACCAACAAAGATAGAATGTGGAACGACGACATTCGTAGTATAACCGGCACTACGTCTCGTGCAGAATACATTTCCAGTCACAAAATTAGTTGGTTTGGTCATCCCATAAGAATGCATCCTCATCAACTTCCTCTGATGGCTTACAACGCTGATAGATCTGGCAGCAGGGCAAGGGCGCGGCCGTGAAGTTGGTGGATATGTGACATTAGATGGATTGTGCAGCGACACGGGCTCACATTGATCGACGCAACGCACTTGGCGCAAGACAGACGACTTAAGCTCCCTCTGTCGCCTAGTGCCATACGTGGAAAGAAAACTAATTAACTAACATACATACATCACCAGAGTATTATCGGGGCCGACAGATGTGCGAAAAATAGTAACACTTTACATCTAACAAGAACTTAGTAAAAGATTACTAAGAACGGCTGGGCATGGAGCGTGTTTATCTCACCCTGTAGAAATGTTAAGGCACATAAATGTCAATGAACATATACCAGTGCGTTACTCAGAAAAATACAACTCAAACACCAAAGACAGAAAATAAATGCTATGAGAGCTAATGAAGGGGTCCAGATGGAGCAGTAAGAAATCTACACCCACGACATGTATTTTCTTGAAGGAAAACCTTTAAAATTGGCGGACGTACGGAACTGTTGCAGGCTTCAAAGGTGTCAGTGGGAATGAGATATTACAAGATTGATAATCTGGGATTGTCTGAATCAAGGTGGAAAAAAGGGGTAATGAATAATGTTGCCCATCGCAAGCCAATACAGCGACAACATCAGAGTGTTTCTGCCCAATTTGTGTTCTCTAATGACTTTAAAGACCAATCCTGGAACGGCACACTATGCAACATTCAGGGAACACACGCGGTTAGCCGGCAATGGAATCGATGGAATTGATATTTCGGACAGCACCCTTTCGCTGAGACTCTGCGATAGCTGCATCCTCTGAAATCTGAGCACTTTCTGTGACACAAGCTCGCCAGGTGGTCCGATCTTGTGCAAGCATCTCCCAGGAGGTGACATCAAGACTGAAGCATTTCAGAGACACTTTCAATGAGTCTCTGTAGCGTTTTTTCTTCCTTTCTGCTGAGGGTCTGTCTGTTTTGAGCTCGCTGTATAACATCTCATTAGGGATGTGCTTATCTGGCATCCGAACATCATGTTCCGTCCATTGTAGCTGAGCCAATTTCAGAAGTGTATGAATGCTCAACATGTTACTATTACAAAGAGGCACTTTGTTCTGCCACCTGATCCTGAGCTGCCTACGCAGACAAATCAAGTGAAAGCGGTCGAGCTGTCTGGCATGTCTGCTATAAACGGTCATGTTTCACAAAAATGCAGCAGGGTGGATATTGTCACAGCACGATAAACTTGTATCTTGGCCACAGTTGATGGCAGTTGAAATGTTGCTGTCCGGATGACAAATTGAAGAAAGTATACAACATGGCGAGGTTGAAGCCGAAACATCATCAAATGAGGCCAAAAGAGCATTTATTTGCTATAGAGCAGCAGAATCCAAATTAGTATCAAGTACTTTCAAAACTGTCAGTTTGAAGATCAAGATGCACAATGGAATAGACTAACCAATGGCATAGACGGCTAGATCAAAGACGAATTTTACAACAACCTTCTTTCTCTTCTTCTTCTTTCTTCTTCCTTTCATTGTTGTTGTTGTTGTTCTCCTTCTTCTTTTTAATCTTCGACCAGATGAAGCTATGCATCTAGTCCGGCGAGGTTAACGAAGGAGACTGCGTTCCAGGTCTTCTCGTTCCTGGACTTCTTTTTGAGCATGGTCGCTCCCTCCGGCTCAAACTGTATGTCTTTAGTCTGCACAAGGGATGCGGTCCCGCAGGATATGTTCTGGTGCTTGAGTGGGTACTCTGTAATTATGTTTGGCGGTGTCTCTAAGACCCATTCTGTAGTGGTGGGTCTTGATTTTGCAGTGTCTCATTCTGAGTCTGAAAATATTTGTCCGCCCATATTTGCCAAGTTTGTATATGCTGTCATGCTATGGCTGGTATTTATTTTACTGGTCTCTACATTCGGTCTTCATAAATCGTTTAATAGGTGTTTTCCTTCTTTATAGTTTTGTGAATGGCGAGTATGTGTGCGGTCACTTTCGGCTTTGGTGAGCTCATTTGCCTTCTCGTTTCTAATGATCCCACTGTAGGCCGGAATCCCCTGCATTACTAAATATGTTTCATGGGACTGAAGCCCGTGTTAATTTATATTTTGTGTGAAATTCTATCTTGATTGGGGTTTGATATATTTTATTTTCCGTTAACCAACTTTCAATCCATTTGGCAACTTTCCCACCTATTCCATGTGATTTTAACTTTCTAAATAATCTTTGATGAGGTACTCTTTCAAAGGCCATTGCAAAATCTAGATAAATAACATCCACTGGCGCCCCTTTATCTGTCATTTTGGTAACCTCCTCCATGAATTTTAATACATTTGTTAAGCATGATCTCCCTCTAGTAAACAGTTTTTGACTATTTCTGACGAGAGGAGTGGGACGTGAGGATTATGTACTGGCGTTGGAAACGACACATATTGACAAAACGAGCATTACATAAGTCTCTGTTTTGGAATCCACACAGCAAAAAATATAGATGGAGAGAATAAACATATATGGAGAAAAGACATCTACCAACAGAAAGGAAACATGAACGCCGTGGACAGTATTGCAGAGGTTGACTTCAGACAGGAAGAAGTGGTGTGTATTTGTTGAATAGCTGTGCTTCACCGGAAGCATAACGCGCTGGATTGATTCTCATAATGATTTAGAAACAGGGGCAAACACATTAAGCGAATTAAATATTTGATCCGAGGCAGTTATTTTTACTATAATGTATCGATATGACGATAGTGATGACGTTAATGCATCACCACTGATGAAGATCATTCTCTCTGATCATCCATTTGGAATCGGTTCAGTCAGTAAAAAAGAAGACGACTAGAGTAAAAGCGAAAAAACTACCAGAAGTCAAATATACACACTCTAACAATGAAATTATGTTGCGTCTTCACATCATTCTCATGTGTTCTTATAGGATCCTAAGTCCCCTAATATACCCTCAAGCGACCCTAAGCCATCTAAAGTATTCTCGACTATAAGCCATCTAAAGTGTTCTGACCATAAGCCATCTAAAGTGTTCTCGGCCATAAGCCATCTAAAGTGTTCTCGACCATAAGCCATCTAAAGTGTTCTCGACCATAACCCATCTAAAGTGTTCTGACCATAAGCCATCTTAAGTGTTCTGACCATAAGCCATCTAAAGTGTTCTCGACCATAATCCAACTAAAGTGTTCTCGACAATAAGCCATCTAAATTGTTCTAGACCATAACCCATCTAAAGTGTTCTCGACCATGAGCCATCTAATTTGTCATCTGCCTTAAGTCATATAAAGTGTTTTCATGCGGCCTTAAACCGTAAAAAGTATTCTCATGAAGCATTAAGCAGCTTAAAGTGTTCTAATGTGACCGTAAGCCATCTAAAATGTTCTTATGCAGATGCAAGCCATATGTTGTATTGCGGCCCTAAGCCATCTTAAGTGTTATCGTGCGGCATTAAGACATCTACAATGTCATCATACCACCTTAAGACGTGTTCTCATGCGACCTCAATGTGCTATCATTCGGCCTAAACTCCCTAAATGGAACTCAAGCGGTCCTAAGCCAAATAAAGTGTTATGATGCGATCAAACGCCATTTAAGGTTTCCTATTATGGCCATAGCCGTATAAAACGTTCTCAAGCAGCCATATTGCATTTAAAGTGACCTTATGTGGCTCTAAGGCATCTAAAGTGTCCTAATGTGGTCATAAGCCACATAAAGTGACCAAATGTGGCTCTAAGACATCTACAGTGTCCTAATGTGGCCCTAACGCATATAAAGTGTCCTCATGCGACTCTAAGCCATTATAAATGCCCATCTGTTGCCTTTGTAGTAGTCTCACGCTGCAACTTAGTACCTGTAATGCCATCATCGGAGACGCAGTGGTCTGAGGTAAGGTGTTCGCATCAGTTGCTGGAGGTCACGGTATCCAATCACAGTAGAGACCGGTATTTTTTCACGTGGATCATCTGGTAAATATTTCCCCTGATCTCTGAGGTAGTGAGATCAGACACCCGTGTTCAGTGGCGCGCACGTTAAAAACACCTTAGCAGTTGGAAATCGAAAAGAGTAGGCCCGCTGCTCGGGCAAAATTCATATTACAAATTTACTCCAATTATTCTAGGGATATTCGCCCCACAGAGAATATGTCGCCAAAACATCAGGTCTTCGTTATGTGGTTAGAGGAGCGGCATAAATGGTGCCTGACAGGCTGCGGGTCAACCTTGCTGTAATTTACGCTTCCACCTCCACTAGTCCCAAAAGTAGGCGAACGTATATTCCCGGACTAAAAGATGCTGGGATTGAGCTGACAAGTCACCAGTGGATTTTCACCTGCCAACAAATATGAAACAAAGGAGGACGCACCTTCCCACGACGTCTAACTACGTAAGTGGACTGAATATGTATAGAATATGTAGAATGTCATCTTCCGCTATAAGCAATCGGCCGTAATCTCTCTATAATGTCATCACGCGGCCCTTAATTAAATACAGTGTCCTCACTTGGCCCTTAACCATCTATATCGTCCCCATCCGCTATAACCCATCTAAAGTCTACATAGACGACCCTAAATCATTTACAGTGCCCTCATTTCAGTATAAGCCATCTAAAATTTCCTGATGAGGTCCTCAAAGTAGTATTGAAATTGTAGCCGTATATTTTACATCCTCTACTACGTCTTTTAAGTTATATAGGACGAGAGAAACATATATAATTCGGCAAAGATCATTTCGCTTCAAGGTAGGATAATGTTGTCAATAAAATTTCCAAGAACGCGAAATTGATAAATTTGTTGTCTCTAATTCTGGATTAGTTGCATAATATAACATGTAAAACCATACAGTTAGCTGGTTTTATTGTGCAGTGGTGTCAGTTTGGATGTAACGCCATTTCTTAAATTGACAAAATAAAGAGAAATGAGGACATTAATTAGGCATCTTCATCTTCATCTGTTTCTTCACCCGATCTCCTAGGAAAACAAGATATTCATTACCGTCTGTTCTGTGTATCCAGCAGAAGAAAGGGGACTTGGGCAGTTACTTATGCTCTGCTCCCTAATGTTACCGGGGTACGAATGGGGAGGAAAGAATGATAACACTGTAACCTATTTGGTATGTTGTTAGAAGCGATAACAGATGCTTGGGCATGGGGACGGCTCCATCTTGTAGAAACTTAAAGCCACAAAAACTGCAACAGATATTGACAAATAAATGTGTTACAATGTGGCATGTACTGTATTTGTTGAAGAATTGTGTTCAACAGGCGGCTCAAATCGTTCTGGTTAAAGGGTGATTGAGTTTCGCTCTGAGATCGATATCTTCTTTTTCTTCTTCTTCTTCTTCTTCTTCTTCTTCTTCTTCTTCTTTTTATATGCTCTAAGGTTACAAGCCCTGAATAAGGCTTCGCAATTAACAGGATGTAGTCTTGAGAACGGAATGCCTGTGTCGTGGTTTACATATTAATTGCGATATTTGCACCTTTCCGTCCGACACATCCGACCAGCATGCCATTTGTAGATACCGTTTTAGCCTTCCCTCTTCGATCCCTTCTCCTTAGCCAGTCTGGACACCGAGTTAGCCTTTCCTCTTTGATCCCTTCACCTCAGCCAGTCCGGGTACTGGGTTAGCCTTCCCTCTTCGATCATTTCTCCTTAGCCATTCTGGGTACCGGGTTAGCCTTCCCTCTTTGATCCATTCTCCTTAGCCAGTCTGGGTACTGTGTTAGCCTTCCCTCTTTGATCCCTTCTCCTTAGCCAGTCTGGGTGCCGTGTTAGCCTTCCCTCTTTGATCCCTTCTCCTTAGCCAGTCTGGGTACCGTGTTAGCCTTCCCTATTCGATCCCTTCTTCTTAGACAGTCTGGATACCGTGTTAGCCTTCCCTCTTTGATCCCTTCTCCTTAGGCAGTCTGGGTACCGGGTTAGCCTTCCCTCTTCGAACACTTTCCCTTAGCCAGTCTGGGTACCGGGTTAGCCTTCCCTCTTCGATCACTTATCCTTAGCCAGTCTGGGTACAGAGTTAGCTTTCCCTCTTCGATCACTTCTCCTTGGCCAGTCTGGGTACAGGGTCAGCCTTTCCTCTTCCATCACTTCTCCTTAGCCAGTCTCAATACAGGGTCAGCGGTCCCTCTTCGATCACTTCTCCTTAGACAGTCTGGGTACAGGGTTAGCCGTACCTCTTCGATCATTTCTCCTTAGCCAGTCTGGGTACAAGGTTAGCGTTCCCTCTTCAATCACTTCTCCTTAGCCAGTCTGGGTACAGTGTTAGCCTTCCCTCTTCGATCACTTCTCCTTAGCCTGTCTGGGTGCAGGGTCAGCCGTCCATCTTCGATCACTTCTTCTTAGCCAGATTGGGTACAGGGTTAAATTTCCCACTTCTCCTTAGCCAGTCTGGGTACAGGGTTAGCCTTCAGTCTTCGATCACTTCTCCTTAGCCAGTCTGGGTACAGTGTTAGCCTTCCCTCTTCGATCACTTCTCCTTAGCCTGTCTGGGTGCAGGGTCAGCCGTCCCTCTTCGATAACTTCTCCTTAGCCAGTCTGGGTACAGGGTTAGCCTTCCCTCTTCGATAACTTCTCCTTAGCCAGTCTGGGTACAAGGTTAGCCTTCCCTCTTTGATCCCTTTTCCTTAGCCAGTCTGGGTACAGGGTTAGCCTTTCCTCTTCGATAACTTCTCCTTAGCCAGTCTGGGTACAAGGTTAGCCTTCCCTCTTCCATTACTTCTCCTTAACCAGTCTGGCTATAGGGTTAGCCTTCCCTCTTCGATCACTTCTCCTTGGCCAGTCTGGGTACAGGGTCAGCCTTTCCTCTTCGATCATTTCTCCTTAGCCAGTCTGGGTACAAGGTTAGCGTTCCCTCTTCAATCACTTCTCCTTAGCCAGTCTGGGTACAGTGTTAGCCTTCCCTCTTCGATCACTTCTCCTTAGCCTGTCTGGGTGCAGGGTCAGCCGTCCATCTTCGATCACTTCTTCTTAGCCAGATTGGGTACAGGGTTAAATTTCCCACTTCTCCTTAGCCAGTCTGGGTACAGGGTTAGCCTTCAGTCTTCGATCACTTCTCCTTAGCCTGTCTGGGTGCCGTGTAAGCCTTCCCTCTTAGATCACCTCTCCTTAGCTAGTCCGGGTACAGGGTCAGCCGTCCCTCTTCGATAACTTCTCCTTAGCCAGTCTGGGTACAGGGTTAGCCTTCCCTCTTCGATAACTTCTCCTTAGCCAGTCTGGGTACAAGGTTAGCCTTCCCTCTTTGATCCCTTTTCCTTAGCCAGTCTGGGTACAGGGTTAGCCTTTCCTCTTCGATAACTTTTCCTTAGCCAGTCTGGGTACAATGTTAGCCTTCCCTTTTCCATTACTTCTCCTTAACCAGTCTGGCTATAGGGTTAGCCTTCCCTCTTCGATCACTAGTCCTTAGCCAGTCTGGGTACATGGGTAGATTTCCTTCAGCGCTCACTTCTCTTTTGCTAGTCTGAATACAGGGTTAGCCTTCGCTGTTCTATCAATTCTCCTTAGCCAGTTTGGGTACCGTGTTAGCCTTCCCTCTTTGATCACTTCTTCTTAGCTAGTCTGGGTAGAGGATTAGCCTTCCCGCATCGATCACTTCTCCTTAGCTAGTCTAAGTAAAGGGTTAGCCCTACCTTATTGATCCCTTTTACTTAGCCATTATGGGTACACTGTTAGCCTTCTCTCTTCGATCTCTTCTCCTTAGACAGTATTGGTGCAGGGTTAGCCTTCGCTCTTCGATCACTTCTCCTTAGCCAGTCTGGGTACCGTGTTAGCCTTCCCTCATCGATCACTTCTCCTTAGCCAGTCTTGGTAAATGGTTAGCCTTCTCTCTTTGATCCCTTTTCCTTAGCCATTATGGGTACACTGTTAGCCTTCTCTGCTTGATCTATTCTTCTTCGCCAATTTTTGGTGCAGGGTTAGCCTACGCTCTTCGATCACTTCTCCTTAGCCAGTATGGGTACAGGGTTAGTCTTCCCTCTTTGATCCCTTTTCCTTAGCCAGTCTAGGTACAGGGTAGGCCTTCCCTCTTCGATCACTTTTCCTTAGCCACTCTGGGTACCGTGTTAGCCTTCCCTCTTAGATAATTTCTCCTAAGCCAGTCTGGGTACAGGGTTAGCCTTCCCTCTTCGATAACTTCTCCTTAGCCAGTCTGGGTACAAGGTTAGCCTTCCCTCTTTGATCCCTTTTCCTTAGCCAGTCTGGGTACAGGGTTAGCCTTTCCTCTTCGATAACTTCTCCTTAGCCAGTCTGGGTACAAGGTTAGCCTTCCCTCTTCCATTACTTCTCCTTAACCAGTCTGGCTATAGGGTTAGCCTTCCCTCTTCGATCACTTGTCCTTAGCCAGTCTGGGTACATGGGTAGATTTCCTTCAGCGCTCACTTCTCTTTTGCTAGTCTGGATACAGGGTTAGCCTTCGCTGTTCTATCAATTCTCCTTAGCCAGTTTGGGTACCGTGTTAGCCTTCCCTCTTTGATCACTTCTTCTTAGCTAGTCTGGGTAGAGGATTAGCCTTCCCGCATCGATCACTTCTCCTTAGCTAGTCTAAGTAAAGGGTTAGCCCTACCTTATTGATCCCTTTTACTTAGCCATTATGGGTACACTGTTAGCCTTCTCTCTTCGATCTCTTCTCCTTAGACAGTATTGGTGCAGGGTTAACCTTCGCTCTTCGATCACTTCTCCTTAGCCAGTCTGGGTACCGTGTTAGCCTTCCCTCATCGATCACTTCTCCTTAGCCAGTCTTGGTAAATGGTTAGCCTTCTCTCTTTGATCCCTTTTCCTTAGCCATTATGGGTACACTGTTAGCCTTCTCTGCTTGATCTATTCTTCTTCGCCAATTTTTGGTGCAGGGTTAGCCTACGCTCTTCGATCACGTCTCCTTAGCCAGTATGGGTACAGGGTTAGTCTTCCCTCTTTGATCCCTTTTCCTTAGCCAGTCTAGGTACAGGGTAGGCCTTCCCTCTTCGATCACTTTTCCTTAGCCACTCTGGGTACCGTGTTAGCCTTCCCTCTTAGATAATTTCTCCTAAGCCAGTCTGGGTACAGGGTTAGTCTTCCCTCGTTGATCCCTTTTCCTTAGCCAGTCTGGGTAAAAGGTGGGCCTTCCCTATTCGATCACTTCTCCTTAGCCACTCTGGGTACTGTGTTAGCCTTCTCTATTCGATCACTTCTCTTTGGCCAGTTTGGGTACAGGGTCAGCCGTCCCTCTTCAAGCACTTCTCACTAGCCAGTCTGGGTACAGGGTTAGCCTTCACTCTTTGATCCCTTCTCCTTAGCTAGTCTGGTTACTGTGTTAGCCTTCACTCTTTGATCCCTTTTCCTTAGCCAGTCTGGGTACTGTGTTAGCCTTCCTTCTTTGATCACTTCTTCTTTTCATTAGCCAGTCTGGGTACCGGGTAAGTCTTCCCTCTGTGATCCCTTCTTCTTAGCCAGTCTGGATACCGTGTTAGCCTTACAGCTTTGATCCCTTCTCCCTAGCCAGTCTGCATACAGGGTTAGCCTTTCTTCTCCGATCACTTCTCTGTAGCCAGTCTGGGTACAAGGTTAGCCTTCGTCTTTAATCACTTCACCTCATCCATTCTGGGTACAGGGTTAACCTTACCTCTTCGATCACTTCTCTTTAGCCAGTCTGGGTACAGGGTTAGCCTTCCATCTTCGATCACTTCTCCTTAGCCAGTCTCAGTACAGGGTCAGCCGATACTCTTCGATCACTTCTCCTTAGCCAGTCTAGGTACAGGGTTAGCCTTCCCTCTTTGATCGTTTCTCCTTGGCCAGTCTGGGTACCGTGTTAGCCTTCCCTCATCGAACACTTCTCCTAAGCCATTCTGGGTACCGTGTTAGCCTTCCCTGTTCGATCACTTCTCCTTAGACAGTCTGGATACAGGGTTAGCCTTCCTTTTTCGATCACTTCTCCTTAGCTAGTCTGGGAACAGGGTTAACCATCCCTCTTCGATCGCTTCTCCTTAGCCAGTCTGCGTACAGGGTTAGCCTTCCGTCTTCGATCACTTCTCATTATCCAGTTTGGGTACCGTGTTAGCCTTCCCTCTTCGATAACTTCTCCTTAGCCAGTCTCGGTACAGGGTCAGCCGTCCCTTTTCGATCACTTCTTATTAGCCCTTCTGGGTACTGTGATAGCCTTCCCTGTTCGATCACTTCTCCTTAGCCAGTCTGGGAACAGGGTTAACCTTACCTCTTCGATTTCTTCTCCTTAGCCAGTCTGCGTACAGGGTTAGTCTTTCCTCTTTGATACGTTCTCCTAAGCCAGTCTGGGTACAGTGTTAGCCTTCCCTCTTCGATCACTTCTCCTTAGCCAGTCTAGGTACAGTGTCAGCCGTCCTTCTTCGAGCACTTCTCATTAGCCAGTCTGGGTACAGGATTAGCCTTCATTCTTTGATCCCTTCTCCTAAGCTAGTCTGGGTACCGTGTTAGCCTTCCTTCTTTAATCACTGCTTCTTATTTGCAAGTCTGGGTACCGGGTAAGTTTTCCCTCTTTGATCCCTTCTTCTTAGCCAGTCTGGATACTGTGTTAGCCTTCCCGCTTTGATCCCTTCTCCTTAGGCTGTCTGGGTACCGGGTTAGCCTTCCCTCTTCGATCACTTCTCCTTAGCTAGACTGTTTGCAGGGTTAGCCTTCCCTCTTCCATATCTTCTCATTAGCCAGTGTGCGTACAGGGTTAGCCTTCCCTCTCTGATCACTTCTCTTTAGCCAGTCTGGGTACAGGGTTAGCCTTCCTTCTTCGATCACTTCTCCTTAGTCATTCTGAGTACAGGGTTAGATTTCCCACTTCTCCTTAGCCAGTCTGAGTACAGGGTTAGCCTTCGTCTTCAATCACTTCACCTTAGCCATTTTGGGTACAGGGTCAGCTGTCCCTCTTCGATAATTTCTCCTTAGCCAGTCAGCGTACAAGGTTAGCCTTCCCTCTTCGATTACTTCTCTTTAGCCAGTCTGGGTACAGAGTTAGCTTTCACTCTTTGAACACTTCCCCGTAGCCATTCTGGGAACATGGTTAACCTTCTCTCTTCGATCACTTCTCCTTAGCCAGTCTGCGTACATGGTTAGCCTTCCGTCTTCGATCACTTCTCATTAGCTAGTTTGGGTACCGTGTTAGCCTTCCCTCTTCGATCACTTCTCCTTAGCCAGTCTAGGTACAAGGTTAGCCTTGCCTTTTTGAACGTTTTTCCGTAGCCAGTTTGGGTATCGTGTCAGCCTTCCCTCATCGATCACTTCTCCTTAACCAGTCTTGGTAAAGGGTTAGCCTTCCCTCTTTGATCCCTTTCCTTAGCCATTATGGGTACACTGTTAGCCTTCTCTCTTCGCTCTCTTTTTCTGCGCCAGTCTTGGTGCAGGGTTAGCCTTCGCTCTTCGATCACTTCTCCTTAGCCAGTCTGGGTACATGATTAGCCTTCCCTCTTCGATCACTTCTCCTTAGCTAGTCCAGGTACAGGGTTAGTCTTCCCGCTTTGATCCCTTTTCCTTAGCCTGTCTGGGTACAGGGTAGGCCGTCCCTCTTCGATCACTTCTCCTTAGCCAGTTTGGGTAGAGGGTCAGCCTTCCCTCTTCGATCATTTCTCATTAGCAAGTCTGAGTAGAGGGATAACCTTCCTTTTTTGATCCCTTCTCCTTATCTAGTCTGGGTACTGTGTTAGCCTTTCTTCTTTGGTCACTTCTCATTAGCCAGTTTGGGTACAGGGTCAGCTGTCACTCTTAGATCACTTCTCTTTAGCCAGTCTGGTAACAGGGTTAATCTTTCCTCTTCGATCACTTCTCCTTAGCCAGTCTGCGTACAGGGTTAGCCTTTCGTCTTCGATCACTTCTCATAAGCCAGTTTGGGTACCGTGTTAGCCTTCCTTCTTCGATCACTTCTTCTTAGCCAGTCTTGGTACAGGGTCAGCCGTCGTTCTTCGATCACTTCTCCTTAGCCAGTCTAGGTACAGGGTTAGCCTTTCCTCTTTGATCCCTTTTCCTTAGCCATTCTGGGTACCGTGTTAGCCTTCCCTCTTCGATCACTTCTCCTTAGCCAGTCTGGGTACAGGGTTAGCCTTCCCTCTTTGATCACTTGTCCTTATCCAGTCTGGGTACAGGGTCAGCCTTGCCTCAGCTCTCATTTCTCTTTAGCCAGTCTGGGTACAGGGTTAGCCTTGCCTCCTCGATCACTTCTCCTTAGCCAGTCTGAGTACAGGGTTAGCCTTCCCTCCTCGATCACTTCTCCTTACCCAGTCTGCCCTGTTGCAGCATATTATCCAGGATCACCACGTGGAGGTGTAGAAGTTCTTTCCAGCTCTGTGTCGCTGGCCCTGACGCTAGCAGTCAAATTTGAAAAACTGACTGATAGAGCTCATGCACTGCTCAGCATCGTGATATCAGGTGGATATCTGAGGCGTTATTAATCAGGGCAGTCATTTTTTCTGACCTTTAATCATTGTTGTGCAAAGTGCTAAAGTAATAGCAGTGACATGTTGGGACATCGGGCATAAAGGTCTCGCACCTTCATCGTGCTGCTCCTATCGTTGATTTTGCAGCAAAAAAAGCCATGGCATCTTGGCTTCAAAATCACATATAAGCTGGAAAATTGGGTATGAACAGGGGGCATAATGAAATGGATAGATGAAATAGTAATGTATTAATTGGAAATTCACGAAAGGCTAGTGTTTCAATAAAACTTTATTTATTTGAGTAAACGTGGGGAGAATTTAGTTCTGACAAGAAAGAGAAGTAGTGTGTACTGCCAGTGAACTAAAAACACATGGATCCTCTGTCTGTTTTCGATTAGGGTTAGCAAGAGGAAACACAATTATTTATTCCAGATGTCATTTGCTGATAGACACGATGGGTCTGTACAAAGTGTAGTGATGTCGATTCTGTGCAACATAATATAATAACCGACATTGCAATATACGGCATTGTTCCCTCGGTTTAAGTCATGGTCTTGTCTGTGTTTCGGATTATAACTATCGGCTAGACCCAGCGCCTGGATAATTGGATGATGGATGAGTCCTGATTGACTCTGCTTATGGAAGCGTCAATCAGCTGCTCTGCTGTGACCTACTTCCTTTGACCTAATTTAGCCGGTCTCAGAATCTGTTAAAGCTGGGAGTGAAGTGAAGTGACGTGAAAGTTGACTGGCGTCTGCATCTGAATTTCACTGTTAATGTGTTGTATTAACAAGCCATTTATTATATCCATGTTACAAATCGTCTTTCTCTTGATCTCAAGTCGATTGCTGTCCCAAACGCTGGTAGAGCCGCGATAATAATTTACTTTCAGCTCTCAATTATCACTTCCTGCTCAAAAGACATCCTCAAAACTGCTTCATTCAGCAAAAGCGCATTTTCTAAAGTAGTAAAGAATTCATATTAACAGGAGAAGGCGCGGCGTTCGAGTCTTTGGTGCTCTACACAAAGAATATTCTGGCCAAAGGAAGTTCGTAAGCCATATGTGGACGAAAATGAAGAAATGGAGATATAGAGATGATGACAAATGTGACGACATGACGAAAGATGGAGTACTATAACTGCCAATGTGGTACCCGTGAGACTAAAAGCGACCTTGACGGCCCCCAATTCGCTGGCGAAATTCACTAGACAAACGCAATACACACGATCTCAAAACAAACATAATATTATCCCACTGGACGACACGCGCCCGCGATAGAAAAGACTGGATCCTCTGTTGGGACATGCTCAAGGGTGACCACCACTTGGCGACGAACGGGTTCAAATAAGAACTAAGACCCATGTGACAGTGGCGTAATATATGACCCAGACCACCTGATGGCCTGACCCAAGTTCCAAGAAAAACATGCAGTATGTGCGGATTGCTGGAGGTAAATGACAGGGCAATCAATGTCGCTGAATACTGGATGCGTGCTTCATGACAGGATGCTTCGACTCGGAAAGTAAGGAAGGAGTGAGAAGAACACCGTAACATACTAGTAAATTTTACAAGTAACATACTGGTAAATTGGAAAGGCACATCTAAAGAAGAAAGTGGAGATGGATGGGTCATACATTAAGAAAGCCCTAGGCCAGAATCCCTTTCATGGAACTCCCTAGGAAGAAGAGGCATAGGCAGACCAAGGGATACATGGAGACGAGATCTGGAAGCGGAAGTAAAAATAACAGGAACAAGATGGAAGGAAGTGGACAAGATTGCACAGGACAGCTGCTAGGGTTTGTTGATGGCCTATGCACCCCTGGGTGTTAGAAGGCCGTTTTCCATTACATGTTTCTTGGTTCTGTGGTCATGTATCTGTGTATCCGTGTTTGTACAACTGTCAGTGCGTTTTTATATGGTTCGATATGCTCTGTGGGATTATATTTCGTATTGTAGCGTGTGAGATATGTTCCATCATTCTATTATCGTATCTATTCAGTTCAGTTCAAGGGCCACTTCCGCATCAAAGGTCGGCTGCTATGGATCACCAGTGTACTCTCTCTTGCCGTAATGGTGGAATCTGACAGGCGTTTTTCAGTCCATCTCTTGATGTTATCCACCTACTTGAAACGTTGTTTTCCCATTGAACGACTGCCGTTCATCCTACCCTCCAGTATGGTCTTCAACAAGAAGTTATGTCTTGTTATATGACCATAATAACGTATTTGTCTAGCCCTGATTGTTGTCATTATTTCTCTTTTCACGTCCAACTCTTTCAATACGTAACATACTGACCAGACTATGACAAGGACAGGTGAATGCATTGACCAAGACCCTGCCTCACTCACATTGTGTTATCCCCGATAACAGTGTGTTTCCTGACAGTGTATAACAGTGTTTCTTCCCCAGAATAAGGAGGAAGGGATCGACGTGATCCCCATAATAGTGAACGACAGGCAGATGAAGCCAAGCGCAGCACAACAGTCTGAAGGACACCGGTCCAACTTCATCAGCGCAATCGAGATGAGGAGAACTACTGCAACCCGCCACCTAACGTCATTCCTAGGCGCACAGTAGAGTAAAGATTTAACAACAATAACAACTATATGCAATCCTGCCTAACAAGTTGCCTTTTCCAGGTAACCAAATGCTGTTCAAACTCTTTTCGGTCTCATGTCTTGGATAACAATGATGGACAAATCACTTTACCCACGCCAATTCTCGCTCTTGTTGGTGGAAGCACGAGTGGGAACTTGAAGCTGTTGGTCTATCAGAACCTCCATTTGTTGTCAGCTACGCGAACCATATGCGCAGTCCATCTGCATTTTCTAAACTTTGCAGTATCTACGACGGTCAATGAAGGTGGCTCTGGTACTTTAAGCCCGCTGCTGCCTTACAAGCAATATGGTAACATTAAAAGTTAAGAAGAGTTAACCTGAGAGCAAGTCACTGCCGTCAGGAGTAGAGTGTTTAAGATTTTATAGTACTAGTTCTCCCTTTTTCCAGTATCTGTAAATCAGATACCCAATTACGGCTGGGTATGCTGGAGTGACTGTTGGACAAAGCAGCTTGAGTGCTTACTATACGTAGCCATTGGATATAATGCTCTTTTTGGTCATGCACATTTCGGTCTACCCAGATGGAAATTGATATAAAACAAGTAATTAAGAAATGCAAACGCAGAGGAAAAGAAATGGCCACTCATACTAATAAAAAAGCTGCTGATAGCGCAAAGGTAGAGCACTGGCTTTTCATGGCAAGGGTACGGAGCTCAACTACCACTACCAGCAACTGGAGTAAACTAACATGTATATCGGTACTTGACTTGCGGTTAGGGAAGAGAAAGATAACGAGAAAAGGAACTAGCCATACCACCTCAACTGCTGAGGCTTAGATTACTGAAGTCTATAATACTTAATTCCTGACCAGCAGTTAAGTCTGCTGAAAGACTTACTTTATCTTTTACTCAGAAAAGTCTGAAGCAAAATACAATAAACTCGAAAACACTTCATCCACGAATGCAGTCTTTAAAAACAGACTATGTTGAGACTCGTCAGAGATCAGACTGACGATTATTCGGGATCCCTTATGAGCCAAGCAAAAGCGCAGTAAATAATACAACCAAATGTCGATAACTATAATACCTTCAGTGTGTACAGTGGCACATGCAAAATGTAATGACCAGGGACTAAATTAACAGAAATAAACATATTTAACTGATCCAAATGGGAGGAAGACCAACGACTGGTCAAGCAATATTTACTGATCAGACATGTTAGTCAGGGTCAGGTAAAATATACTGATTAGACATGTTAGTCAGGTTCAGGCAAAATATACTGATTAGATATGTTAGTCAGGTTCAGACAAAATATACTGATCAGACATGTTAGTCAGGTTCTGGCATAATATACTGACCAAGATCCTCACCTCGGCTTCCGCATAGGCCTCCCAGAAAACGGGCTGTTTTTCTTGGCAGTGGTTAATTAGGTGGGGGATTGACGTGATGCCCGTAGTAGTGAGCAACACACAGATGAAGCCAAGCATAGCAGAACCGGGCCCCGGTCCACCTTCATCAGCACCCTCGGGTTGGGAGTAAAACTACTGAAACCTGCCACTAAATGTCCTTTTCAGGGCGCACAAAAGGGTAAATCTACTCATTGGGAGCATTGGCAACCTCAACTGATCCAAACGATAAACATGGTGTAGATGAGCATAGCAGTATCTGCATGTCAAGCAGTGATGACTCCAAAATAGTTAACAGATAAAAGCCTCCCTGGCGCTAATGCCCTTTAATACGTTGAATTTTATCCCTAAGTGCAAGAGCACATTACAAAGGATTATACGAGTAGAGCGATGATATCTAAATCAAGGTCGTTTATTTTGTCAAGGTCAGTGATTATAAGTCAACGCCCATGATAGAAAAAGATAGAGAGAGAAGGAGCGAGAGAGACGTAGCAAGGAATTCACAGAGAGAAAGAGCAAGGTTTTATCCATATCTAAAGTAGCTTCACTGGGGTAATATCTGGGCTTGACATAGGATTAACGTTAGAGATCGCGTGTGTTCATATTTTTACAATTTGGCGAGGAGGGGGAGGGGTTCGTGATATTTTGTTTGTTTATGAACAAGTCACGCATCGTCTACAACAGTCATTGACGATCTGTTAGGCGTGAGAGCCTTATATGGTACGACAGGGTTGCCTACTATCGTCTGTCCTGTTGAGCCTGGCAGTGTACTGGATTATGAAAGTACCAACAAATGAGAGAAATGGAATCCAGTGGACATTAAATAAACAGCTGGAGGACCTGGATTGTGTGGATGATATAGCCCTTCTGTCCCACAGGCAAAAGAAACTGGATTGCCTGGATTATACCTCTAAACATGTCGGTTTGAAGATCCATGAGGAAAAGACAAAAATAAATTAAGGTCAATGCAGCAAACACAGAAACAATTAAGCTGAAAGGAACGTCACTAGAAGAGGTAGAGGTATTTACATACCCAAGAAGTATCATCAAGCAAGGAGGGAGAGACTAGGATATAAAAACAAGGATACAAAAAGCAAGAGCTGCATTCGGAATGATGAAACCCACATGAAACTCCATGGGAATAAGAAGGAAGACAAGGATAAGCATTTTCAATTCAAATGTGAAGCCAGTCCTGTTGTAACGAACGGAAACCTGGAGGATGACCAAAGATAATAACAAGAGATTGCAGTGTTTTGTCAACAGATGTATGAGATAGATTATTGGTATAACATGGTTTGATAAAGTTACAAACGACACACTATTGGATAGATCGAAAAAAGGTTAATTGAAACAATACATCTTAGGAAGAAAGTGGAGATGGATGGGTCATACATTAAGAAAGCCATAGGCCAGAATCCTTTTCATGGAACCCTCTGGGAAGAAGAAAAATACATGGAGACGAGATCTGGAGGCGGAAGTAAAGAAAACAGGAAAAAGCTGGAAGGAAGTGGAAAAGATTGCACATGACAGACCTGCTTGGTTGGTGGCCTATACACCCCTGGGTGTTAGAAGGCGAAAGAGAGCCTTTTATGGTGTCTGACCGTTTTCCATTACATGTTTGTTGGTTCTGTGGTCCTGTATCCCTGTTTGTACAACTGTCAGTACGTTTTGAAATAGTTCGATATGCACTGTAGGATTACTTTTCGTATTGTAGCGTGTGAGATATGTTCCAGCATGCTATTATCGTATCTATTCAGTTCAGTTCAAGGGCCACTTCCGCATCTAAGGTCAGCTGCAAATGGATCTCCAGTGTACTCTCTCTTGCCGTAATAGTGGAATCTGACAGGCGTTTTTCAGTCCATTTCTTGATGTTATCCACCCACTTGAAACGTTGTCTTCCCCTTGAACGACTGCCTTCCACCGTACCCTCCAGTATGGTCTTCAACAAGAAGTTATGTCTTGTTATTTGACTAAAATAACGTATTTGTCTAGCCCTGTTTGTTGTCCTTATTTCTCTTTTCACACCCAACTCTTTCAATACGTAACATACTGACCAGACTATGACAAGGACAGGTGAATACACTGACCAAGACCCTGCCTCACTCCCATGGTGTTAATTCACTATTCACACCCAACTCTTGACATCCAATGTCCATGTCTCTGCGTCATAAAGTAGTGACGAGTATACATAACAATCTCATTTTTAATTGACGGGTTTATCTGTTTGAATGTCAGTATGTGTCGCATGTTGTTGAATACCATTTTAGCTAATACATATTCTCTTCCAATTTCTTTTTCACAGCTGCCTTCTTCTGTTATTATTTGACCTAGATAGGAGAAACGCTGTACCTGTTACAGTAGCTGATCTTTTATTGTTTATCTGCATAAATGGTTTCTTGTAACTTTTCCTAAGTATCATAATCTTTGTTTTCTTTATGTTTATTGGTTAATCCAAATTTTTGACTTTTTTGTATATTATTATGACATCTCCTGCAATTCTTGTTTATGTTTTGCCACCGAGACTTTCATCCGCAAGTCTTAATGTTATTCATTGCCACTCCCCAAATAACAAGCCCTGGCATGCACACTATCTGTTGGAATATTTATTGTGTGCATATATTAAAACGACAAGGGGATAACACACATCCTTGTCTCACTACTCTTTGTACATCTATACTTGGAGAGCATAACTTTCCTGATTTTGCTGTAGCAGTTTGTTACACCACAGATTAATGGGCAGTCTTACGTCTTTCTCATTGATACCTTGTTATTGGGGACATTTAATTAATTTCTCATGTTGGACTCTGTCAAAAGTTTTCTAGTAATCTTTGAAACAAATATACATTTTTATTAGAAGTATCAATTATCTGTTATAATTTACTATCAATTAGAAGAAATTCATCTCAAATTATAAGCTCTAAATTGTGCTCTGTGGCATTTACACCGGTTAAAAGCGCATTGAGTGTGAAATAGTCATTTTGGGTTGAATGACATTTCTAGAATGGTATGATATTAGCAATCAAAACTTTACAGAACCCTATGGAGCACAGGTCTTCAATGAATACACTCCACTACAGGTCCTCTTAACCTCGGTCATCCGTTTCAGCTCTGTCCAGCTTTCTCTGTTTTTCTTTGAAACTTCATTTATATGGGTGTCTTGGTATGTCCCTACTTCTCTTTCCTTGTGGATTCATGAACAAAAAAACTGTTTTGTTAAACTATCAACTAGTATACTTAATATGTGTCCTATTCAATGCCAGCGCCTTCTCCTCACGCCATGTTTCCTTGTTATCTGTCAGGATCTTTCCAACAGTTCAAGATAAGCGATCTGAACAGGCCATCTCACTTTCTTTGTGCTGCTCAGGTACTGTGTTAGTGAAGCATGTACATTGCTAGTTGATGTTCGGTTTGTTTTTCATGATGCAGAGACATAAAACATGATGTTGTTGTTGCTGTTGTTGTTGTTGAATGTGCATGACGAGTAGTTATACTCTTTAAGTAGGTGGCGAGCTACAGTAGCTTTCTTGACGTACCAAGCGTGCTGATGCCCTTCAGACAGTTGTGCTACGCTTGACTTCAACTACCTGACACTCACCACTATGAGAATCACTTGACGCCACCAACTCGTTACTAAATCTGACATGAGCAGCTTGTTGCCTGTGAGGAAGTGTAGTAGTGTCAGTATATTATACATTATCTTGACTAAAAGTTTCCGATAAGTATGTTTTGTCTGTCCATGACTAAAATTGTCCGATAAGTATGTTTTACCTGACCCTGATTAAAATTGGCCTATATGTATGATTTGCTTGATCATGACTAAAATTATCCGAAAGGTATGTTTTGCTTGATCAGGACTAAAATTATCCTAAAGGTATGTTTTGCTTGATCATGACTAAAGTTATCCGAAAGGTATGTTTTGCTTGATCATGACTAAAATTGTCCGATACGTATGTTCTGACATCGCGTCAGGGTCAGTCACAATACACTGATGAAGACCACAATCTCACTTCCATGTAGCGTTCTCTCAAAACAGGCTGTTTTCTGGGCAGCCTTGCGGACGAGATCTGGATCGATGTGATCCCCGTAGTACTGAGCGGGAGTCAGACTAAGCTAAGCAAAGTAGAATCACATGGGGGACCGAGACCACCTTCATCAGCGTGCTTGGGATGTGATGAAAGCTACTACAATCCGCCACTTAACGTCCTTTTCAGGGCGCACAAAAGAGTAAACTTACTCATTGTTGGCATTAAACAACAACAACATGTATATATATATCGCCAGTTCACTTGTGTCATTAGAGGTTGCAGGGAAGGTGAAACCTTCATTGTTTCATATCTTTTTAGCAGGCACCAATTTGCTGGGGACTTGCCAGATCAATCCCAATATCTGGTATCACCTTGGTAGCACCATGCATCTGTGTCTGGTAGCACCTGGTATATACGATCGTCTTTATGTATGACGTACGAAGAGTCAAAACGGCTTATCAAAGCCAGATACATGACCAAATGGGAAACCGAACATACTGGTTACACCAAAAACGATGCCTATTACCAGTTGAACAGAAGAGAGCAGGTCGTTGTCTTCAGACTTCGCACTGGCCACAATAGACTGAGGTACCACCTATTTAACAAATTAAAGATAGGTGGTACCGACGAATGCCCGTGCGGTACCGGTAAAATGACCGCTGAACATCTGCTGCAGAACTGCCCGACATACGAGGATCAGAGAGAGCAGATGTGGCCATCACCAGTGGAACTGCAAGACAAGCTATATGGCAGTGTCGACAGCCTCAGGATGACCGCCGCTTTTTTCTAAAAAATAATGGTTACTGTCTGACTGCGTACGAAGAAGAAGAAGAAGAAGATCGTCTTTATTTTAGGATTGGTGATGCTGAAAGAGTAAATTAGAACAAAGTAGACCCGCAGCCTGTCAGGCGCCATCTATGTCGCACCGCTGACCACATAACCAAGACCTGATGTTAGAGCCACACAGTACCCTCTTTGCGACATATTCTCTGTAAGGAGAGAATCCTTAAAATAATTTGAGTATATTTTTTTTAAACTTGAATTTTGCAGCTGTTAAGCCTACTCTTTTTGATTGTCAACTGCCAAGGGGTTTTTAAGGTGCGGGCCACTGTATACTGGTGTGTGATGTCACTGCCCAGAGATCAGGGGTAATGTTTACCGCATGTTCCCCGTGGAAAAAAGTCCGGTCTCTACAGTGATTTGAAGCCATGACTTCCAGCACTCCAGCCGAATACCTCACCGCGAGACCACTGGCTCCTTTCGAATTATCGTTAATTGTATTTATTATTAAAATCATCGCAACGTTCTCTATGTATCGCCAACTCTAATTTATGTCAGTTGCCATCAAGTCAGGTCAGGTCATCCGGTAACAGTGAGGTAGTTGGGGCGCGCATGAAGACATTCTCACAACACCACGCCACCCTTCTCTGTCAGCGCCGCTGCCTGTTCCTCTTCTGTTCGGAGATTGGTCCATTCTTTTATGTTGTCCTCCCATCTCTTTTTGGGACGACCTCTTCGTCGTCTGCCTTGCAACTTTCCGAATGGATTGTATTTGCAAGACCATTTGATCTCTATATGTGACGGTATCAAGCGAGTTTCCTTCTTTTGACAGTTGCCAAGAGATCTTCGAAAGGCCCTGTTGCTGTTATAATTCTATCTCGTATCTTTGTACGTGACGTTTAAACGTCTTCGGAAACATCTCATCTCTAAAGCCTGTATCCTTCGTTGAAGGTTGTCCATGTATCACAAGCATAGAGGGATATTGACAGGACCAGTTTAATCTGATTTATTATTAATCTGATTTTCGTGCATAGTGCTAACCGTTCATCTTGCCAGATGTTGTTAATCCGTATAAGCGCCGCTATTGTCTCTACTATTCTGGCCAACACCTTACATTTTGACCCTTCATCACTGACAATCGACCATAGATATTTAAAACGGTTAACCATCAAGAATACTCACTTTTTTATACTTATCTTTTTGCTTGTGATTACCGTTTTGACAAGAGTCAAATTTGTCTTCTGCGATAATAGCCCATTAAAGCTGGGATTCTAGGATCTTCAATAAAGCCTGGGTTCTCCTCTAGAGGTGTAGACGTGGGCTACATCGTTATCCTCAGATATGTGTGCTGCGTGCAGTCCTGAAGTAAATGTTCTGCTGTCTTGTTTGCCAGGTCGCAGTAAAAACGGCTCGTCGTACCTATCTTGAATTAGGTGTACAGGTGGTCTCTATTTCTGCTGTTTCCCATTCCGATGTGAAGTTTCGAAACTTGATCGTGTCTGGACAGATGTTAGTATCCATCATTTGTGGGGTTAGGTGTGTTTTTCCTGCCACTTTGCCTTGCAGTAAATGTCAGTTCCATAGAAACTATTGCCGTCAGGGATGAAGATAATTAACTCGCAGTCTATGTTTGGTGGGGTGACCATTTTCCTTCTTTGCTGTTTTCACTTCTCTCAACTCATACGTCAGTATGTGTCATAATTCGGTGTATAATTGGCAGAGCGGTAGAGTGTTCCATTCTCGTGGCAAAGGTAGAGGGTTCTACTACGGTTATATACACTCCTCAGCCATCTAATATGTAGTGATTACCAGATTTACTGCTATGGAATGAAACTCATTAAGAGAAGGAACTAACTACACCCACATCCCAATAATACTTTGATCCAGCACCTGGTGATCGTCCATTGTAAATCGATGAGGACCACTTTGTCAGTGTTCACCGTTAAACTGTTCGCATGAGTTCGAAGATTGCGAAATACGACAATCTGAGTATTGAATTGTCTGTTGCACGTTGTACAGGGGAATACGACACCTCCTTCCACTGGGGTTGAAGAAGGGTTGATGTGAGCTGACTTGCGGAGCGATCCTCTCTGGATGCCCTCATCTTTTCTTGAGGCTTCATGTCTCTGAACGCCCTCAGCAATAGTGCTGCCCCAGTCTGTGCGATTGGTGGGGATTCTTTTCCTATAACATCTGTCATCGTGGTTAATACTGCACTGGATTAGTGATCTCCTTAGCGTGTCATTGTACCTTTTCCGCTACCTACGGCTTGCTCTCTTGCCATTTTGAAGTTCACCATAGAGCAGCTCTTTTAGTAGACGTTGATCTGATATGCGTACCACATGGCCAGAACATCTCGGCTGCTCTTTACATATTATGTTGTGTGTACTGGACATGCCCGATCGGTCTAACACATCTGTATTTGGTACCATGTCCTGTCATCTAATCTTCAGCGGTTTATACAGGCAATGCATGTAGAAGTGATTAAATATCCTGACATAGCGACTATAGACGGTCCGGGTTTCATATGCATGTAAGAGGGTAGGTGGAACAATTACAGCATAGACCTTTATTTTTGTTTGAGTGCCCCTCCCTTTTCTATCCAGCACTAAGAAGTCGCTAACACTTCATCTCCGAGAGCAGTGTCTGCTATGGTACTGCCTTTATTTTAAATATTAAACAGAACTCACATAAGAACTGCAGTTATGGCACACCATAGATAGTTACCACAATTCGCTATTTCAATATTATGCAGCATTTACTTTCAATGTTAAAAACATTACAAGCAATTAATACCAATTTTCATTTCTCCATTTTCTTTTTTGGATGAGTTTTTTTGGATTTTTTTTCGATGACTTTTGGTGGGACACAATGTAGGGATTTCTTTGTGTGCTCGTGAGACAGGCAGGCGATATTTTTCAGTCCGCGACAATAAAGACGAATTTAGTGGTCACCATGACAGTGGGTTATTTCCCTTATTTGTGCACGTGTGAGGGATCCTGCTAGCTATCGTGTGAGCCAGGAGAACAATGAGTGAGCCCTAAAGCAGAGTGAGTTCAGGAGGACACAGGATAGCTGAAAGCCTCTTGCTCTGTTATAGTGTTTGTGATAGACAGGATGGTGCAGACAAGCCGGAGGACGGTAATGAGTGGATGTGTGAGGATTTTAGGTGGAACTATTTTATTATTATTTTATTTAAAAAAATAGTTTTGGTTTGTGGAAGATATGTGAAACGAAGCAGTTGAGAGGAGGGGAATGGAATAAGGATGAGAGAGGAAGAACATTACAGGAAGAATCATAAATGAGGGAGTGATGTGAGGAGTGAGAGAAATAGGATGGATGGGAACGTTTGGGGAAGTGAGAGTGGACGAATGGTAGAAATTGAAGTGTGAAATGAGAAGGAATAAGGGAGGGAGTACTGGAAAGGGAGAAAGGGAGCGAGTGAAGGAAGCGAAAGTGAATGGGTAGGAAATAGAATGCAGGGAGAAGGATGAGTGAATAGGAAAAGAGGAGAAGGAATGAATTAAGAAATGGTGAAGAGGAATGTACATGAAGAGAGAGAAGACATGGATAGAGGATGGAGGAGGAGGAGTGAAGTGGAAGAGAGAGAAGACATGGATAGAGGATGGAGGAGGAGGAGTGAAGAGGAAGAGAGAGAAGACATGGATAGAGGATGGAGGAGGAGGAGTGAAGAGGAAGAAAGAGAAGACATTGATTGAGGATGGAGGAGGAGGAGTGAACATTTGGAGGGAGAAGACATAGATAGAGGATGGAGGAGGAGGAGTGAAGAGGAAGAGAGAGAAGAAATAGATAGAGAATGGAGGAGGAGGAGTGAAGAGGAAGAGAGAGAAGAAATAGATAGAGAATGGAGGAGGAGGAGTGAAGAGGAAGAGAGGGAAGACATGGATGGAGGATGGAGGAGGAGGAGTGAACAGGAAGAGGGAGAAGAAATGGATATAGGACGGATGAGGAGGAGTGATCAGGTAGAGGGAGAAGACGTGGAGATAGTATAAGACACAGTGATAAGGAAGAAAGGAGAATGGAGCAGTGGAGGGAGTGTGAAAAGGTGGAGAGAATGAAGAATAGAAGGAGAAGAATGAGGAGGCAAAAGAAAGATTAGAGCATAAAGGAAGACTGAGGGAAAGGGATAAGAAATAGAGGAGAATGAATGAATGAAGGGTGAATGAGGGGGAGGGAAAAGCGAGAGAGGGGAATGAGTGAATGGAAAGAGAATGAGAGGAGTTCAACGGAAAAGAGCAAATGGAAGGAATGGACAGAAAAGCAAGAAATATTGAGTTAGAAAGGGAGAAATGGAGAAGAAGAAGTGTTCTAAGATGAAAATAAGAAAATAAATTAGCAACGGAATAGGAAGAATGAGAAGAAAAAGTGAGTAAAAGAAATGATAACCAACTGACACGAAGGAAAGAATAAATGATAAGCAAAGAAGTAGGGAGAACGGACGAAGAGGAACAAGGTGGAATGACATAGACCCAATAGATGTATCACTTTGCACAATGAAGAGATTGCTTCTTTTATTTCTGAGCGCCGAAGGGGAAAGAAGAATGCCAGAATGGAACTGCTATAATTAATGAACTCGTTGACATTACCCCTGGGTTGGCTAATGTGATTATCCACATGTATCGTGCCATCTTACCCTGGAACAAAAAAACTGTGCACTTTCATGAACGAATAAGTCCAATGAATGTCGTGAAAGTGGATCCACCTTAACATGCAAAATCACTGAAATTGTAACTCCTAACCCATTAAACTCCACACTGCATGTTGTTCGTCTGTGTGAACTGCAGTGTTTCTTCCCTAGAGGAGTTAGATGGCACTGTTAGTTTGCTCTTGAGAAACGGTCTGAGTAGTGCATTGGTTCAATTCTCGTCCTTATCACATATTGGAGCTTCCCAGAAACCATTTAAGCACTATGGTCTTCAATAATTTGAACTACATCCAGAGTATAGGGCCATCAGTTGGTCTTCTTTAGGAAGACAGTGCCAAACCACTTTACGCGCTTTTGTAGTGGTAGTTTCTGTTGAAATTTATTTTACACGATGATATTGCTAGCCCGAGACACAACCTTTTTCAGCCGCCTTTAACGACTTGCAGTGTTCCTATTCTTTCTTCCGCAGTATTGGGTCACTGGATCCATTTGGGGAAAGAGAAATAAATGAAAACAAAAAATATATATGCAGAATGAAGAAAGACGAAGATAATCATTGAATACATGATGTCGCAGTGGAGAGAGCTGGAATGGATGGCTAAAGACATGAGACACTTGGCGTCTATTTCTTTAAGACATGTGCTCTAAAGGGAGCTCAAACGTGTTGATGATGATGCAAAAAAATGTGAAAGTAGAAATTCTTTTACCAAATTCATCTTGATGACACTATAGAGACTCAACTAAACTGTGCGATTGATTTCACTCCGCGTTAATTGTATCCCCTTTCTGTCAAATGTATGAATGATCACAAACTAAACTCAAGAAAGGGAATCAAATCGTACATTAGTGGAGAAGCCTGCAGCTCATTTAAAAACATCTCGCTCTCAAACCGTTTCCGATATCCGGCCCCTATCGATCTCAAGAACGGAAGAATGGGTTGTTGAAATTTAGGAAATGACAAACGGACTTCTAGGAGGCAACATGGAAGCCCCTGATTGCATATGTCATTGTTAGTAACGATTCATATAATTGACACGATGGATGGGCTTCTAGTGTTGTGGTGGATGTGTTTGTAAAAAGTATTCAACATATCGACGCGGCAGCTCTTTTGTCATTCAATTTGGACTCAAATAAAAACATAGCTCGCACACTGCATAGTGACTGAAGTGGCAAACGGTCTTTATTTCTTCTTCCGCCCTTTAAATCCTTCAGGTGAATCTCAGCAATAAGATTAAAACGCCGTAAATGATTGTGTTAAAAAACATAAAACAGTCCGACATTTATTGTTGTGGCCAGTGCAAGTCTCATGCTGACTCGAGAACAATTTGGGCACTTCGCGCTCTAGTGGCAAAGACATTATTTTTGATTAATTAAAAAAAGAAAACGAAAACCGCATACAATAAAAGGAAAAAAAGATCAAGAAAGTAATTGCAGTAAAAAAAAGGGTATTTTTGCTCGCATAGTGCACGGGCACAAACCCCAAATGCTCTGGTTGCGAATTCCGCCGTGTACAGTTTTGCAGACACGATGGGGTAGATTTTGTTTTGGTACGATCGCTTTATACAGAAAGTAATGGTAACCTACCGTGCTGCACACCTGTCAAGAAACTTATAACAGCCAAATAGGTTCGGTAGTTGTAAGAATGAGGTACACAAAAGGGTATGTCACTCACTATAGTTAGCGGGGCGCCATCTGTTTGAGCACATAACAAAGTAACCCTATCATGACGCTCGCTAGGGCGAATCATGTTGTGGATTGCCAAAGCGAGAATTACTTTTGTAATACTACAAGCAAATGTGTGGGACCGGTCAAAGCATTTGTAGCATTTGGAAAACTAAGATGCTTAAGTTTGGAACCGGAGCAAAATTAAACGTATAACAAAATTGAAGGTTTATGTGGCAGTCGTCCTACCAACTCTTCTGTACACCTGTGAAACCAGGACTGTGTTCAGTCGTCCTACCAACTCTTCTGTACACCTGTGAAACCAGGACTGTGTTCAGTCGTCCTACCAACTCTTCTGTACACCTGTGAAACCATGACTGTGTACAGTCGTCCTACCAACTATTCTGTACACCTGTGAAACCAGGACTGTGTAAAGTCGACATGCAAAGAAGCTTGATCACTTTCATCTGGGCTGCCTAACAAAACTGCCGAGCATAAAATAACAAGATAGGATCACAGATGGAAAAGGACTTTCGCGGATTGGAATGACAAGAATTTACACAGCTCTGTGCAAATTGCAGATACGATTGACTGGTCATGTTGTCCGCATGTCAGATGAGCGGAATCCAAATACGATATTCTTTGGTGAGCTTAAGTCAGGTACGCATGCTCGAGGTGGCCAAACAGAACGTCACAAATACAATCTGAAAGTCTCACTGAATAACTGCGACATTGACCCTGATAATTTGGCGAACAATGTTGCTGATCGCTCTGCCGGGTGTTGTAAAATCTCTTCTGGTACGACATATATGGAGTAGACACGTACTTCAGAAAGTACAGAAGGGATGGCTTAGGTACGAGTGAATAGTTGCTGTTGAGTCTTTAAAACCTCCAGGCGCTTACCTAGATCTACCGTCCTGCTCATGCCGGGGTTCAGGGCAATGAAAGAGCTTACATCTTGGCTTCACTGGCTCCGATCATGGGCACATTGGTGATGGATAGAAGTGATATATTGAAATCAATCAATGACCACCTGATTGATGAGGACACCGCAATAGATGAAGCAGCAATCCACAAACTGCAAAGTTTCAACATTAAACGAGGTTCGAGCGTAGTGGGACGCATGAGAGGACGGCGCAGGAGAGTGTACAACCAGCGAGCTACAGGGACCATCAGCATGCATACCTTACGCCATTTGATGAGAAAGACTGAGCACCTATGGGTATGCTCGGAGTGCAGTGACGTCGATTCTTAGAAACAGAAACAGAAACAGAAACGAATCAAGGAAGCTGCACTCAGACGAGCTGCTCCCGTCTGATGGTCAGACAGTGCTTTTCTGTCCTCAGTGTGACAGACACTTTCGGCTCGGAATGGTTCGATCAGTCACCGACGAACCGATTCCAGCATTGACATATGACAATGTGGTTCTCTTCAGAAACGAAGGACAAAGAACGAACGAACCAGACCCGCATGGAATCAATGTTGTCCCTAGAGCAAAGCGTGGAGTGCGGTTGTGCTACATATCCATCTATACATATTCGAACATCGACATTCTTTAGCAGGCGTGTTAGGAAATTAAACGTTTCCCACGCGAGCTGCCTCCATAGGCTGCCCGGGATCTGTTGGCAGGATAGAGTGCCCAACTCTGTAGTCTTCAGCAGGGCTAGACTTTTGGAAATCTATGCACTTCTGCAGAGAGCAGAGACCAGATGAACTGCCGTGCTCTTCGTATTCCAGATGACCACGTCTCTAAGCAACAATTGTACGGTGTGCTAAGGATAGGCAAGTGCTCGTGCAGGTGAGGGCGCGGGGTGGAATGGGCGCTGGGAAAGGTAACTGAAGATACGTTGAAAAGAGTCTGAAAGTTCATGTGAACACTATTTTCCATTGATGTCGCCTTCAAGAAGCTGTCTGCTCTGAACCACTCAGTCTGGCGCAATGCCATCACATACGGTGCTCGCTTACACAAGAAAGAAACCATACCGAGGCACAGAAAAAGCAAGCTGCACGAAAGGACAATGCAACACGGTCCAATTACTAGCTCTGCCTAACATATGCGGTAAAGTTTTTCGCTCTCATATCGGACTGTGCAGTGATCATCGGCTATATCTGAACAAATATCTGACGCTGTCTCCATCTTCCCTAGTGATGGCAAATATTAATATTGTTATAATTACTATCCGTATAATACTGCACATGCCGTAACTTGCTATTGGTAAGTGAAAACATGTCTCATAAATTCCATAATTGTAAAGGCTGCCTGGGAATATGAAAGGTTAATGTTAGCACATCTTTGTTGTGCTCAGTTTAAAGAATTATCCAAATAATCTTGTTCTTGGAGCATAACTCATTCGTGATATAAAGATCGCTGATCCAATTTAGAAGTGCCAATTACATCAGTGTTTTTTTCTGTGTTTTGTACACATTTAATGTTCGGTGCTCATGATTTTTATGTTTGGTAAGCACGTCATTTCGTTTTGATGCACTTCTGTTTTCCTGTTTGGTGCACATGTTTGATTACTGTTTGGTGCACACGTTTTATTACTCTTTGGTGCACTTCTGTTTTCATGTTTGGTGCACATGTTTATTACCGTTTGGTGCACTTCTGTTTTCCTGTGTGGTGCAACATATGTTATTACTGTTTGACTCACGTTTTCTTCTCTTAGTCTTAGAAGTTCTTGCTATCTTTCACGCAAGCGTTTTTCTGTTCGTTACATGTGTTTTTTTCTGCTTTAAGCACCTGTTATTTACTTTGGCGCACACGCCTTTTCGGTTTGGTGCAAAATATTGTGTTCTGTTGCTGCACATTGTTGCTATTATGTGTACATGTTTCTGCGAGTGACTAACCTATCATTGTCTCTGCCAACCCTGCCACTATTTTGTTGACATATGTTATTACCTTAGAATTGTTCTTCAAAGTAGACAAGCTGTAGTTGTCGCTCTATGCTTTGTCTGGATCGAAAAAGACACAAAACAGCTACAGAAGCTTACAAATGGACGAGGCTGGAGCTGGTGTAACAAAATGATTACACACAATGACATATGAAGAAAGTGCGTTTCATATAACTACACTGAGTAATCGATTTCAGTTGCGCTATAATTTGACAATTATCAGCTGCAATTACTCCACTTTTTGCATACATCAGTCTCAAGGAATCGTGCATCGGTATCTCAGAGAAGAAGAAAAAATACCGTCCTCCTAAATATGGCAGTATCGAGTACTAATCCTTACTAAGTACCTCTCGCGCTGTCACAAAGTCCACCCTGTCTCTGACAGGCTTGAAGTACTCGGTTATCGATGCCCGAGAAAAGGTTAGAGGGTGTTGAACAAACACTTGTAAATCGTGCACACCATTTCGTGTGGAGCTGAGAGATGCTATATGTCTGACGTTTAAAGCAGTTCTACGGGCGACCTGACGACAGAGGCGAAACCATCTCTCGGGTGGGTTGTGCACATCCATGGTATAAACAATTGTGCGTTAATTCAATCTTACATATATGTCTTCTTTTTACTTCTTCTCCTTTTTTTTCTTCTTCTTCTTACTTATTATTCATATTCTTCTCTTTCTTTTTAATCTTCCTCTTTTTCTTTTCTTCTTCTTCTTCTTCTTCTTCTTCTTCTTCTTCTGCTTCTTTGAATTGGTATTCGTCTTCTTCTGCTTCTTCTTCTTCTTTTTCTTCTTCTTCTGCTTCTTCTTCTTCTTCTTCTCGTTCATCATCTTATTCTCTTTCTTCTTCAATTTACTTCTCATTTATCTTCTTTTTCTTTCTTTTTCTTTTTTTTTTTCTTCTTCTTCTTGTTTTTTTTTCCTTCTCTGCTTCTTCTTTAAATTCTCGTCATGCCATGTGGCACACGAGGCTTGTAGACGAATTTTCAATGACTATCTATCTTGGGTAACATTTCGCTCCTTATCAGAGATGCTCCGTCGTGCTTCTCTAAGAGGTTCTTTGTCTACATTCCTTTCTCTTACCCTCTGGCGTTCACATAAATATGTATTTTTCCGGACTCATTCTCATAACACGTGGGCTAGTTGTTAAGTGACAGGGCTTACAACCAGAAGTGCTGGGTTCGCTCCCCAATCCCAGCAACGACCGTTACCTCAGGGAAGAAAACTCTTAGAAAATGCAGAAGGAAGCAGCCCCTTACATAAAATGTATGCCGATATCGGGTGTACCGGACTAACAGGCGCAAAATAAAAACATTGTGCAACCCATATCAACTTGGAGAATAGAGAAATGAGGCGAACGCAAAATGAAAAAAAATATAATATTCTCCAGCTATCTTCATCTTCACTCTATTATAATGCTACCCGTATATTCTAGGTCGGTGTGATGTAGGAGTTTGCCATTTAATATGTTGTCCTCCCAAAACGTTCTGATAATTCTACGAAGCAATGTATGGTAAAAAGTTTTGAATCTCTGTTTTCCCTCTTTGTCATTCTTCGGTATATCAAAGGTTCTAAATGTTGTTATAGTCGTGGGTGGGGTTGAGGATGGACTGTAAACACTAAATGTTGTAATAGTCGTGGGTGGGGTTGAGGATGGACTGTAAACACTAAATGTTGTTATAGTCGTGGGTGGGGTTGAGGATGGACTCTAAACACTAAATGTTGTTATAGTCGTGGGTGGGGTTGAGGATGGACTGTAAACACTAAATGTTGTTATAGTCGTGGGTGGGGTTGAGGATGGACTGTAAACACTAAATGTTGTAATAGTCGTGGGTGGGGTTGAGGATGGACTGTAAACACTAAATGTTGTTATAGTCGTGGGTGGGGTTGAGGATGGACTCTAAACACTAAATGTTGTTATAGTCGTGGGTGGGGTTGAGGATGGACTGTAAACACTAAATGTTGTTATAGTCGTGGGTGGGGTTGAGGATGGACTCTAAACACTAAATGTTGTTATAGTCGTGGGTGGGGTTGAGGATGGACTGTAAACACTAAATGTTGTTATAGTCGTGGGTGGGGTTGAGGATGGACTGTAAACACTAAATGTTGTTATAGCCGTGGGTGGGGTTGAGGATGGACTGTAAACACTAAATGTTGTTATAGTCGTGGGTGGGGTTGAGGATGGACTGTAAACACTAAATGTTGTTATAGTCGTGGGTGGGGTTGAGGATGGACTGTAAACACTAAATGTTGTTATAGTCGTGGGTGGGGTTGAGGATGGACTGTAAACACTAAATGTTGTTATAGTCGTGGGTGGGGTTGAGGATGGACTGTAAACACTAAATGTTGTTATAGCCGTGGGTGTGGTTCAGGATGGACTCTCAACACTAAATGTTGTTATAGCCGTGGGTGGGGTTGAAGATGGACTTTCAACACGAACTAAATTGTCCCGAGGCGTTCGTCTCACATAGCTTCTCACAACTCTTGGCCTTCGCGCGGCAGAACTGTTTTGACTAACAGGAGAAGGGACGGAAGGTGAGTCACTGGCGCCTTAAAACTAGCAGTTTCAGGAAGATGGTGCTAGAAAGCCTGGGAAGGCAGCTCATCTAGGAGAACGAAAACTGATTTCAAACCATCTGAAGTCTTGCAGATAAGATACTGGCGTATCTTGTCGGGTTTTGTCAGATGTGCAGTGCAACCTGTTTTCTGATAACTCTGAATGTTGGTCCGCTTTCTTCCAAACCTGACAACCGACGACGTGCGAAGGAGCACACGCAAAAAGGATACAATGCCTTATCCTAGAGCCAGGAAAGACAACTTCAGCTGACTGTTGTTGCAAGGCAGACCCGGTCCTTAGCCTTGGTTGATCTGGTCTAGAAGTAAAGCCCTGACAGGCGAACAGATAGAGAGACCATTGCTCTGCTGATCCGACAGTTTCTGCAGCTTGCTTTGTTCCAAATGTATTGGTATCACCGTTCTCTTGTAGTAAACAAGACAGACCTAGAGAGGGACCAACCTGCATGGGCAACACATCATCTCTGTATCTTTGCACTATATATAATTACTATTGTCTGACAAGAAGAAAAGAGTCAATGAAATATATAAAACCATACAGAAGTGCCGGAAAGACACTACTATTGTATTACATGGGTTTAGTTTTACAACAATATATATATTGGATATCTAAATGGCTTTTATCATGGCAAACGCTGTCTTGACCTTGATTTGGTGTGATTTGATGTCCTCTTCAATGACTACTTGGAGTGACACCACTCTTCCAAGATACTTCTGTTCTATATTTTCCTATTTATTCGCCGTCCCGAAAACTATTTTTTTCTTTTACGTTGTTTCGTAGTTTACAGCTGGGGTGCGTTATCTGCTCCTTTCAACCCGACACATCCAATTTCAGCGCAGGCCAGTTTTTGCGACAGGGATTGCTTTCACACCACGATCCCTGTTCCACCAGCACCTCAGATGAAATCATGTTTCCAGAACCGGTACTTGGAGGCAGAACAGAATCATGGATAGCTCTGATATGCTGGCTGACACTAACAAAAGAAGTCAGTGAAAGGTCCCTGACCACAGTCACCTGGACTGCGTCTTTTTACATTTCATTGCATCCCCGTAGTCTCTTTCGTTTTCTCATATTCTCCTCCTCCTTATAATTATCCACCTCGTCATTCTTCTCAGCCTTCTCGTCACCCTCTTCCAAATGTTGTCATGTCAACATACTCAAATTTGGCCTTTTTAAAATCCTCAACTTGGGCAATGTCTGAATGTTCAAATTGGGCCCTATCAACATTCTCAAATTGGGCCCTGTCAGCATGTTTCAATTGGACCTTGTCAATGTCCTCCAATTGTGCCCTGTTAGCATGTTTAAAATGGGCTCTGTCAGCATCCTTAAATTGAGACATCTCAACACGCTCAAATTGGACCATGTCAATATGGTTAAATTATGCCCTGTCAACATACACAAATTGTACCATTTCACAATGCTTAAATTGGACACTGTCAACAAACTCAAAACTAGTCATGACAATATGTTTCAATTTGGCCCTGTCAACATTTTTCAATCAGTCTTTGCGAGTATGCTTCAGTAGGAACATTTAGGACGGCTCCAGTCGGACACCAATATCCTTTTATAATTGGTCACTGTCAACATTCTTCTAATAGGCTTTATCAAGAGACTCCAAATCCTGCACTATCAGCATTCTCAACTTAGGTCCTGCCAACATGCTTCCCCGGGGCTCAAGCAAAACGCTTCAATCCCAGATGAAAAGGGGTTAAAGGATAACAGAATAGTGGTTTTGTGCGACTGCATGGAAATTTTGCAGACCACACAAAGAGAACCACGAAATAGTATGGAAAGGGAACTGATATGCCAGCTAAACAAACTCTCAGACCACAATAAAATCACACTCCAGTGGATTTCAGCTCACTGCGGCCTACCTGGGAATGAATGGGCGGACATGTTAGCCAGGGAGGGAAGACAAAGAGAACAATTCTTCCACCCAGTGTCACTGCCAGAAGTCAAGGCAAACATCCCCCCAAAAAATAAAAACAGTGGATAGAGAGAACATACAGTAAATACCCACAGGACCAAATCAATAGACTGACTAGGAAACAGTATACCACAATTTTTCGCCTCAGAACAGGTCATTGCATACTAAATGCACACATGCATAAAATGAAAGCTGCACAGACTGCACAATGCACATGTCAGAGAGGACCCCCAGACTCCAGAACACATCCCGCAAACATGTCCACTACACCAAGACTCCCGTGAGAAGACCTGGCCCGAGGAGAGAAACATACAAGACAAACTGTGGGGAATCATTGAGGACCTGCGACTGACGTGTCACTTCATGGAGGTAGCCCATCTGGTGGCATAAAACGAGCATACGAAACCGAACGCAAAGAAAAAGAAGAAGAAGAATCCCAGATCTTCTCACGCTACGATCTTAGCCATGAGAAGATTATATGTTCCAGCCCGGTAATCATCACGAAAGAGATTATGCATTTAAGTATCGGTGCCTTCACTTCCAGCTTTTGCGAGCCTTCTTGTTGTCCAACGATCCCGCAGTGGGCCGGAATCCACAGTAGAACTAAATATTTTTTTTAAAGACAGCAACGCGATGTTACATTTTATTTCATGTAAAGCTTCTTTCTTGTTTGGGGCTTGATATGGCCTGAAATACGCTCCAAGTCCGTTTTACTTGTAGTTGACCCTACCAAAAGTCTTCAACCAGGCCATGCTAACATTTTCCAATCCCAACCCCTTGCAGTGGACCCATCTTTCGTTGTGGTCACGCCACTGTCTGCATTCCATGCAAGCTTGCAATGCCATTCCTAAAGGTAGCTATTTACAGTCAGCATTTAGGTGAATTTAGCAGAGTTACAACAATAAGAGCTGTTATTACTTGCTAAAGTGTGTCAAATGTCTTCATAAAAGCGCTAATCAAGTATGTTCGTCAGCATCTTCTTGTGTACTGAATTATGTTTAGTTTTTCCATCACTTTATTTGTATACTTCTTTTACTTGTTTTTTTTCTTCTTCTTCTTCAACTTCATCTACCTTTACTGCTTATTTTTTTTTCCTCTATCATTTTCTTTTATTTCGTGTTTATTTTCATTCTATTTTTTGTCATTCTTATTCTTCTTTTACTACTTATTCTTGTTCTTCTTCTTCTTCATCTTCTTCTTATTATTATTATTCTGCTTCTTCTTCTTTTTCTTCATCTTCATCTTTTCATTTACTTCTTTATCTTTTGCTACCTCATTTTCTTACTGTTTTCCTTTCTTATTTTCTTCCTCCTCTGCTTGTTACTAATTCGTTTTCTTTTTTTTCCTTATTTTTCTTTTTCTTCACCTTCTGCTACTTATATTTCTTCATTTCTTCTTCTTCGTATCACTTACTTTAATGAGTCTTTATTATCATACTATTGTGCTTATTTTTTTTTCTTCTTTCACTTCTGCTTCTTCTTCTTCTTCTTATTTGTTTCTCATATTATTTCTTTTCTTCGTTATTTTAAACATATTTTGTATATCATATGCCTCTTATTCTTATTCTTCTTTTACAGTTTATTCTCCTTCTTCTTCTCATTCTTATTTTCTTCTTCTTATTATTATTATTAATATTATTATTTTTATTCTTTGTTTTCTTTTTTTCTACTTAATTTTTTTCAAATTGTCATTTGCTTATTTATCTTCTTCTTCTTCATCATCTTCTGCTGCTTGTTTTTATTCCTGTTTTCTCTTATTATCTTCTTTATCTTCTGCTTGCTGCTAATCATTTTTCTTGTTTTCTCTTATTCTTCTTTTTCTTCACCTACATCTACTTTTACTTCTTTTACTTTTTTTTTTACTTTTTTATCTTCTTCTTATTACTTACTTTATCTCGTCTCTATTTTTGTAATGTTCTGCTTATTCGTATTCTTCTTTCAATTCTACTATTTTTCACTCTTCTACTTCTTTGTTTCTCATGTTAAGTTTCCTTTATACTTAAAAGCATATATTTTGTTATAACTTCTTTATATTCTTCTTTTTCTTCTTGTTCTTCTTTTCTTCTTTTCTTCCTAATCTTCTTCATTCTTTTTCAGGGGCTCACGATGCTACAGCTTCCCATGCTAGTTGCTTGTGTCATCTAACTGTAAGTCATGTACACATTTACAGTTGAGTAGACCAGGGCGTGTGTTATCACGATATACAACAGTTTTATGAACTACTCCTCTTGAACATTCTCATTTAACACGTAGAACACTATAAAAGCGCGAAGTTCTAATTTTAAATTATGTTTTATTCAACAAATGAATATAATAACAGAAAATTGACAACATCACAAGGAAATAGTTAAGGTATTTCGCGCATACATACTTATCTAGATAAGCTGAGAATTGAAATAACGGTGCTCAGAAAGAGGATCAGAGGATGACCAAGAAAATGATGGTATCAAGATATTACCGACAGGTTCTTACCCTTCCATTATCAAGTATACAGACAGTTAAAGTAACGACATAATGCAGCAACACAACAAAGGATGCCTTTAGCAGGAATTATAAAGAAAATTATTGTTATATAGATATCAAATGGAAATTGTTTATGGGCAATAAATAGGTATGATACAGAATTCGGGATAGAGTGATCTCGAGATAAGATGTTCGCCTCGTGTCCTGGGGATTGCAGGTTCAAATCACGGTGGAGTTCGAGATTTATTCAAGTGGATCATCCAGTTAAAATATCCTCTAATCTCTTAGTAGTGAGATCAGACACCCGTGTTCAGTGGCACGCACATTAGAAATTAATTGGCAGTTGGAAATCTATAAGAGTAGGCTTACGGCCGCTGCTCGGGCAAAATTTAAGTTAAAAAACTACTCAAATTGTTCTAGGGATTCTCGCCCCACAGAGAATATGTCACAAGAAGGGGGCTCTGTGGATATACATCAGGTCTTGGTTGTGTAGCTAGCGTAGCAGCATAGATGGGGCTTGACATGTTGCGGGTCTAATTTGCTCTAATTAACGCTTCCACCAACACCAGTCCCCAAAATAGACGATCGTATATTCCAGTGGCTACCAAAATAACGGTTGGAAAAGATCTTGGGATTGACCTGGCAAGTCACCAGCGGATTTTTGCATGCTAAAAAAAATATAAAACAAAAAAAGGTTGCACCTCTCCGCGATGTCTAATTACATAAGTGGACAGAATACAGACAAACAGTCAGACAAAACAAACAGACAGACAAACAGACACACAAGCAGGCTGCAGGCAGGCAGACAGATAGCTAAATAGCTAGATGGATAGATGTATAGATGATAGATGATAGACAGACAGACAAACAGACAGACAGACAGTCAGACAAACAGACAGACAGACACGTAGATAGATAGATAGATAGATAGATAGATAGATAGATAGATAGATAGATAGATAGATAGATAGATAGATAGATAGATAGATAGATAGATAGATAGATAGATAGATAGATAGATAGATAGATAGATAGATAGATAGATAGATAGATCATCATTATGCGTATGTTGGGCTTTCCTCTAGCTGACATCGCTGACCCAAACACGGAACACGTAGAGCTTTCTGATTCTTTGCTTAACGATATCTGCAATCTATAAATCTGTGTGTTTCATGGAAACACTGGGCGATCGAATACCGCAAGTTATAAAGTGACCCGTAGTCTTACCAGATGTAGGGCCAGAGTGCCTGCTTCCTGAGTTACCACAGGTCGTCTTAGTTCTACTTAACGTTTTTATACTGGTTCAGAAGACTATGCAGAGTATGTAATCAACCAGTTAAAGTTACATTCCCTTGCTTTAAAAGCTGTGCGCATCCAATCTATTCTTAAATGCATAAATTGTCCCTGCCTCCACTTCATCATGTGGCATTCACCACTCTCTGATTTTTTTTTTTTAAATGTCCTAATATTTAATTCGGATCTTTCTTTAATCAATTTATAGCTATGCTTTCTTGTAGGTGGTTGAATTTAAAAAAAAAAAAAAAAAATTCTTATTGTCTAATTTATCCTTTCCATTGATTATCTTATTAGCCCGTATTAAGTCACCTCGAATTCTTTTTATCTCTAAATACTGTAGGCCGGTTTTTCTGAGTCTTTTTTCCTAACTGTAGTTTTGGAATCCCATTATCAGCTTTGTCGCAGTTTTTTTAATCCTTTCCAGCATGTTTATATTTTCTCTTTGATAAGGACTCAACACCTGTACACAGTACTCCAATCTAGGTCTAACCATATGCTCTATCCAGTTTGACAATCTTCCTTTCTTCTATGTTTAATATTTCTTTTTACTATACCTAACATGGTATACAATAATGCAAAAGGACACATTTAACAGTTCCACAGAATACAAACAGAGCCCATTAATAATTTGGCTGAATACGGATAGAGGCCTTTAACAATTATGCCGATCTACGTAAAGTGACTGAACTCTTGATATTAGTATGTTTTCCTTAGGCCTACTGATATTCTTTACAGTTAAATAATGATTTTTAAAAACACATGACGTTTCAAAGTACTTTATCGTTACAAAAGTGAGTCAAAAACCTAGAAACTATCGTATTTCATCAAACTAGCTGCCATAATAAAGTATAGCAAAACAAGCGCAATTTAAACAAACCCAAGAATCGCAAAGCGAGGACTAACACAGATGCTTATATTATTTACACGTTTGGTTTTAACTGACTGGCTGTCTATTTTCTGTCTAATCTGATGATACGACATGCCGTACTCTTATTAAGGAACCCCGTATCATACAGAAAGGGATATAAAATATTCCAACTTCTTGTTTAACTAAAATTATTACTCTTGACCTGTTTGTATTCGATTGCGTGATACTGTACGGACGAATACGACTATTTTACTGAATGAACTGTTTAGCGTCGAATTGAATATTCTGAATTCTTAGATTGAAACCAGCACTGTGTAGTTCAACTGTCGCTTTTCGCAGTAAATGTACACTGTTCGATTTGCTACAGTCGATCTAGTGGTAAATGGGTATCCGACAAAATACTAAGGAAGGACAAGCAGAAAGGAACGAAGCTCGATACCTTATCTCCTAAACAGCTGAGGTCTAGTACAACGCAAATACTATCACTTCATCCCTGACAGCCGCGTCTGTTATATCACTACCTCTACCGTTATCTTGAGGACCCAGCCAACCAATCACACTGATTGAAACATATTCAAAAAGAGAGTACCTTTACCAAAAGCAGCTTAAACATTGCCGTTATCCATTTACCCGCTCTATTCATATCAACAGTCTGGCAGCAACCAGAACGCTGGCTTCATATGTCTTGATCTGAGCCAGGACCCTTTGCTCACTTAGCGACCACAGCAAATACTGTAATAGGTTCTAGAATAATCTATATATTCGTCCACTTGGCGCAACGAGGAAATCGAGCTTAGTTCAAGATTCGTTTAAGATTAGGGTCTGTTCTTCTAACCCCAACCTGGTCCCATGTGACGGGTATACAGCTTGAGACGGTGCTTAGCGCTTGCAGGGTTTTTTTCCCAGTGTTTTCGCTGCTCGTGGGTAGACATTCTTGACTTTCTCATCCGCTTCTATCGTTCATATCCTTCAGGTGTAGAATCTTTCAATAAATGAGCTGGTTTATTCTAGAAGAAGAGGTTTTAGGCAATGAATAGTTTGAACGTTGTGAAAGGAAAGTACTTGTACAGGGACGCCAGGAGAAAATGGGGCCAGAGTAACTGGGAAAATATTTCATCCTTTTCTTTGCCCTTATCATATTGGTGTTCATATGTCAACAACTAACGCTTCCATTCAGACCACTCTTGTATTATTTTTCAGATTATTTAGGTTTTTTGATGTATTGGTTTCTAGGTAAATGTTACAGAAAGATCCTCAGAATACACTGGACAGAGAAAATGACAAATGTAGACATTCGGCAACAGTTGAGCATAGAGGAGAACTGGTTTATCAATTTCATTTTGGCTTGAAAATGCAAATACTTTGGTCACATCAAGAGACACAACCGTCTCAAGAGAACGGTGATAGAAGGTATTTTGCCAGGTAAAAGAGGAAGGGGTAGACCAAGAAGACGATGGCACCAATATATTCAGGAAAGCCTGGGTATGACTGTGGCGGAGGCTGGAGTTTTGGCAAGGGAGCGAGCTTCTTCCAGACAGACTGTGATGGGAGCGATTTTCTATAAAGTACATGCTACATGATGATGATGATGGCCTCTAGGTCTCTTCGCAATATGTTCTATGGTCTACCGTTGTTTCGTTTTCTTGTGAGTTCGATTGCAGAAGTCGCTTTGTGATACTAGCCTAGAGTTTTCACAAATTGTAGCCTATGCTGCGCGATCTTCTTCCTGTTCTATCTGTCTTTGTTTTGTTTTCTTCCATACGCTTTTGTTTTTGATAAACGGTTTGAACCACAGATGACCCGGAATTGTTTTCTCGTAGTTATTAATAACTCTATGTAATATGATTAATTTGGTTAGTATAGTAATAGAGAAATCTCATTTGGACTACTAGAGCCATCACACACCAGTAGGACGGTCTTACTCTTAATCTTGGCTGACCTGCTGTACAGATCCCAGCTCTGGAATGAGATGGATGTAGCCGGGAAGAATATTTCCTGCTTAACGGCTAGGCTCGAGCAGCTTATTACTCCGCTGCGTTGGGACAAGTGCCGTGGAGGGTGGTTAGCCGATGTGCGAGTATATCTTAATAGACTCAAACGGGGGACGGCGTGGGAAAGTGGTTTAGTAATACGCTCACAAAGTGAAGATGCTGGGTTTAATCCCAATCACAGCACCGGCCGATACCCCGGGGAAGCAAACAGTTAGAAAATGCAGGAGGAAGCAGACCCTTACATAAAATGAATGTTGAAGTCGGATGCACTGGGCCGAAAGGCGCAAAATAAAAACCACAGTGCAACACACACTGCCTTATAAAATAGAGAAATAAGGCGAAAGCAAAAAACATTTTTAAAAAATTATAGACTCAGACATCAGAGCAAAGTAGAACCATAGTCTGTTAGGCGCCATCTACGCTGCTCTTAACAAACCACCTAACCATGAACGGTATTGTGCCATGTCACACAATCGCCTCTTACAACATGCTCTCTATAAGTCAGGGGTGCTATTCTTGTCCTTGCCATACACAAAGTCTCTGATGGACAACTCGAATATGACTTACAGTTTTAGAAGAAAATACAGTGAGGAAGGGAAATGGTCACAAGGCCACACATAATTCACAGCTTAACTTACTCATGTCTGTTACACTTCATTTTCAACCAGTGGTCGAGTCTGCTGAACGATCATTTACCTTGACCCTGTAGTATCTTCATAATGAGTTCGGCCATTCTACTGCTCTATCTAAATTTGATCTATTTTAAGATTTCTTATTGTAATATTATTTTCGTCATTACTATATTTTTTTCTTCTGAAATATGAGCGTTTGTTCATCAAGAAAGTGTATTTTGTTCAAGAAAAATTGAGAAAGTTAAAATTAACAAGGCCTTTGTGTTGTCATTAGAGGCTTCTGTGTATGCGATCACAATTGTGATGAAGCGAGGGGACCAGTTTCAATACTCGCTGTCTGGACTTCCATCAGTGTAAGTCGGGTTCCAGTTTACAGCTGAATACATATATAATGAGAATCATAAACAGGGATGCACTGAGATAAACAACAAATACGTGAGAAATTTAAAATAAGACGACAAACGGTAAAGATAAATTGTACAGGGTCACCCCAAACACATACATAAAGTCAAAAATAAATGTATGGTTATTATCAAAATATTGTGAAACTTTAGAACAATGCTGATAACAAATTTATATGAAAAACTGCTGAAGTCGGATGTGTTGGACTGAAAGGTGCAAATATCGTAGTCAAGCTGTTAACTACGACACAACGCATTCAATTTTCTGGACAACATCCTGCTACCTGCAAAGCCATTTTGAGGGCTTCGTATCGGGAGATTGAGAACGAAGAAGAAGAAGAAGAAGAAGAAGAAGAAGAAGAAGAAGCAAAGAAGAAGCAGAAAAAAGGAGAAGAAGAAGAAATGGAAAATAGTGTAATAAATAATGGAAGAAACTTCAAGACTAAAGATATTGGTTTCTGATGTAGAGCATGTCATCGTATGTTTCGGTTCATCCTCTAAAACTTCTTCTTTCTCAAAAACAATCTCCATCATTCCTAGTCTGAATCGTCCTGTTCACCGTTAGTTGAGAAAGACCTGATTTGAATGTCACAATGCGGGCTAAATACCGTCATGGCACGGAAACCAACTAAATAACGGGGCATCGTGCATCTTGTCTTCACAGACTTCACCTAAGAAGGCCAACGGTAAAGATGGAATAATAGTCGTCTAGGAGTTAAAAAAAAGAATGATATAAATAAATATATATATATATATATATATATATATTTATATTATTCCCTTATTTTATATATATGTATATATGTGTGTATATATGTTGTTTGCCCACCATGAGTAGAATTACTCTTGTATGTGCCCTAAAAAGATCGTTAAGTGGCGGGTTGTCGTAGCTTTCCTCACATTCTGTGCGTGCTGATTAAGGTAGACCGGGGTCCTACAGGCAGTTGTGCTTTGCTTGACTTCATCTGCGTGTCGTTTACTACTACGGGGATCACGTCGATCTCTCACCCTGTTAGTCAAGCTGCCATGAAAACAGCCCGTTTCAAGGAAGGGGTACGCGGAAACCAAGATGAGGATCTTGGACAGTATGTTTTGCATGACCAGACGTTAGTCTCACCTCCCATATATATATATATGAAGACCTTCAGACAAAAAAGAAATTGCTACCAACCTCAAAGAATATCAGGCTATATCTGAAGAAAGAACTTATAATTACTCATGTATGGCCAGTTGAAAAACATTAACTCTATCAAAGAAGGATGAAAAAGCTTGGAAGCGTTTGTAATGTTGTGAATCTGGAGCGAATGAGTTGGACAGGATGAAGATCCAACGACAATGTTTTCACTGAGGTAGACGAACTAAGACAAATATTGAACATAACACCAAAAAAACAAACAAAGATTGAGTTGGATGACACACAATATGAGATATGCAATTCTTCTACAGAAGATGCTAGAGGGTATGATCAAGGAGAAAAGAGCAAGGGAACTCACCTTCAAATCTCAGACAAGGAGACACATTCAAATTCGAAACTATGCTGAAATAAAATGGAGAGACGAGCTCACGCAGTCAGTCTCAGGATTGATCAACAATATGCTTATTATGCTGATGGATAAACGTACGTTAACACGCATGCACGTACGCTCGTGTACACACACACACACACACATATACACACACACACGCGCGAGCGCGCATACACACACACACATACCTATGTTGTAAGAGTCGTTAGATAATATAAAGTTAAAAGCAGTTAATACAACACAAAGTCGGGATACGTAATAAATGGCTTGAATTGGCCATGGCCTACTTTAGATTAGCCGCCTAACTAATTGGATAAATAATTTGAAACGTCACATTTTATCATTGACTAAACAACGACACTCATAATTGTGCCAAGGTTTATAATCAATCCATGTTCCACACAGAGACATAAAACAAATTCAAGGTAAAAAACAAAACAAATCCCAGTTGAGAGTGATCCTTTCACAGAATCCTGCTCTGAAACCAATTGCATATTCATCTTTGTTTGCTGTACATGCTGTCATAATTGCACTGATAGTTGACACATGTAGGTTCCGTTATTTAGTCAGCCTTAGAATGTGACGTTTCAAAGTTTTTCCATGAGCCCAGAAGGTCTATCTATAGTAGGCTGGGAATAGGCGGTCGGGAATTGAATGGTCAGGATATCTAACAAGAATGCCTTTAAAGATACCCACTGCACGAACATAAAACACCAGACATCAGCGTTCTGAGAAAAAGGTAAACAATATAAAAGATGAATTTACAGGGTTATATTGAACTATAAGTAGGTATGGACTAAAAATAATGACTACACAGATGACAGGTCAAAAAACAACCACAACCCTCTCCACCCCTACCCACTTTCCCCCTTCCTCTCCTCCCCCCCCCCACCCCACCCATAGATAAATTAGATGAGATGCCTCGTTTAAGGACATTAAATCAACAAGTAATTAATTAGTGTGAATAAAGCCGAGTAATCTTGGTCGTATTCCAGAAACTCCCGACACATGTGCGTGGGATCTTCTGGGTTTGCGTAAAGTGCAGCCACTCGATATAATGTTCAATGTCGTTCCTTGTATAAATATCAGCTATAATCAATTTTCAGCTGGGTAGACTTGGTAGACCGTAGCATCTTGTATTTCTCTTAACCGTTAGAGACAAGTACTGTTCGCCAAGAATAATCATTTATAGGGCGCTAGCTCGAAATGATAACCACGCAATTATCTTCCTATTCTTCTCTTTCTTTTTCTGTTTTCTTTTTCTTCGTCGCCGTCTTTTTGTTGTTCTTCTTCTTGTTCCTCTTGTTCTTGTTCTTGTTCTTCTTCTTTTTCTTCTTCTTCTTCTGCTTTTGCTGTCGTCTTCTTTTTCTTTTTTCTTATCTTTTTCTGGATGATCTTTTTCGTCTTTTTCATCATTTTCTTTATTTGTTTTCCTTATTTCTTCTCTTCTACTTTATCGTTGATCATTAAAAGGACATTTTGTCACTCAGTTTCATAGCCCCAGCGAGGCTGCGTTACCTGCACCTGTCGGCTCGACACATTCGATTTCACCACGTCATTTTGCCCAAAAATGTAAGCTAAAATCAGGACGAAATTTGGAGATAATGTAGCTTCGCTGTAAACTACGACTGCTAGTTAGTTAGTTAGTTGTCCATCGCAAGGAAAGATAGAGACAGCGTCAGACATGTTTATTCAGATGTGACTGCATATGACTGTACATTCTGATCTGAGCATGCCAAACTATACCGCACGTAGGGCACACGTGAACAGCGTTTGTAGTTGGGCAGTCTTGCATTCCTTCCGTTCGTGGAGCTCGCTTTTCCTGCGCCCCCGTGATGGTCCTATGCACAGTGGTGCAAGCACCGTGTGTGACGGCAGTTCGCCAGGCTGAGCAGTTCGGAGCAAGCAGCTCCCAGTCAGCAACATCAATGGAGAAACTTTTTAAAGACAATTTTAGATATAGTGTCTTTGTATGTTTGTTTTTTTGTCCCCCCTGTCAGAGCTGTCCTGTCATGAGCTCACCGCACAACAGTTGTTTAGGGAGGCGCTCATCTGTCATGCGAACAACATGTTCTGTCTATCTGATCTGGGCTCACTGTAGCAGCGTATGTATGTACAGAGTCTAGCCCTGCTAAGGACTTCAGAGTTGGGAACTCTGTCCTGCCAACCAATTCTGAGCAGTCTGCGGAGACAGTTTACATGGAAATGATTAAGTTACCTGACATGCCTGCTATAGACTGTTCATGTTACGCATGCGTACAGAAGGGTGGTTAACACAACGGCACGATTCACATTAATCTTGGTGGCAACACTGATTCTCTGCCGGTCCCAAACATTTCCTCGTAGTCTTCCAAAAGCAACACTCGACTTGGAAATCCTGTTGTGGACCACAGAGTCAATATTATCTTCCCTGGCGAGTGTACTACCAAGGTAGGTAAAGCTATCAACTGCTTGTAGGCGATGTCCTTGTACGACACAACGTTACTAACGTCCTGTTCATAATGTGGGAAGAACAAAAATAAGATAATGAATGCATAGTTGCGCACGTTCGAGAAAAAGAACACAGAAAACATTACGGAAAACAATACTAAAATTGTTTTTTTTAATGTTATCCTTGTTGTTACTGTTGTTGTTCGAAGTCACTCGTACTGAGTTGTGTCCACGCTTGGCGTTTCTTTCGTATCATCTTACAGTGGCTCTTTTTATATTCCGATGCGCACTTGAGAAGAAGGAATGTGTTCCCCTGACTGTAATGCAAGGCAAGGCTCCCCCAGAAAGCTAAGAAACTATGAGGCTAAATGTTGCGATTTGCACCGCGTTGGCCAGGTTGCTGTGGGACAGGATGTTTACGGGAGCACGAATCAGGATGTGAAGCGGCGGTCTTAATCAGTATGTTGCACCTGTCCTTGATTGATCTTCTTCTCACTCTCGATCAGGATGTTTCATCTCACCCTGATAACTATTATATCCAACCTCGATCAAGATGTTTCATCTCACCCTGATAACTATTATATCCAACCTCGATCAAGATGTTTCATCTCACCCTGATAACTATTATATCCAACATCGATGAGTATGTTTCAGCTGACTATAATAACTATTATATCCAACCTCGATCAGGATGTTTCATCTCACCCTGATAACTATTATATCCAACCTCGATCAAGATGTTTCATCTCACCCTGATAACTATTATATCCAACCTCGATCAGAATATTTCATCTCACCCTGATAACTATTATATCCAACCTCGATCAAGATGTTTCATCTCACCCTGATAACTATTATATCCAACATCGATGAGTATGTTTCAGCTGACTATAATAACTATTATATCCAACCTCGATCAGGATGTTTCATCTCACCCTGATAACTATTATATCCAACCTCGATCAAGATGTTTCATCTCACCCTGATAACTATTATATCCAACCTCGATCAGAATGTTTCATCTCACCCTGATAACTATTATATCCAACCTCGATCAAGATGTTTCATCTCACCCTGATAACTATTATATCCAACATCGATGAGTAAGTTTCAGCTGACCCTGATAACTATTCTACCCATCCTCGATCAGAATGTGTCATCTGACCCTGATAATTCTTCTCTTTGACCTTGATCAGTATGTTTCACCTTATCCTCATTACTCTTCTCTCCCAACGGTTTCATTATGTTTCACATGGCCCTGATTAACCTTAGTTCCTATCTTGATCAAATTTATTCTGCTGAACCTGATTGCTCTTATCTTCTACCTTGATCACTATGTTTCACCACATCCTAATTACTCTTAGCCTCTACCTCGAACACTGTGTTTCACCTGATCCTCATTACTCTTCTTTCTCCTAACTTGATCACCATGTTTCCCCAGATACTCATTATCCCCCCCCTCCCCCAATAATCACCATGTTTCACCTGATCCTCATTACTCTTCTCGCCCAACTTGATAACTAGGTTTCACCTGATCCTCATTACTCTTCTCTTCTAACTTGTTCAATACTTTACGTTACCTTTGACGATATTATTTGAGAGTTGTATCCATTAATAAATCAGTCAATCAAAACCCTTCATCTATGCGGAGCATACATTCTCAACAAATTCTCGCCGTCATGCTGGCATCCGTCGTCATTTGCAGCCTCCTCCCTCTCCTGCTTCACTTCCTCTCTGCGGTTTTCAAGTTTGTCTCGACTTCCCATCTCCCTGAATGTCTAGGTCCGCCTCTACTTCCGTGTCTCGACTTCCCTTCTCCTTGAGTGTCCAGGTCTGCCTCTACTTCCGTGTCTCGACTTCCCTTCTCCTTGAGTGTCTAGATCTGCCCCTACTTCTCGTGTCTCGACTTCCCTTCTCCATAGGCGTCCAGGTCTGCCCCTACTTCTCGTGTCGTGACTTCCCTTTTCCATAGGCGTCCAGGTCTGCCTCTACTTCCGTGTCTCGACTTCCCTTCTCCGTGAGTGTCTAGGTCTGCCCCTACTTCTCGTGTCTCTACTTCCCTTTTCCATAGGCGTCCAGGTCTGCCCCTACTTCTCGTGTCTCTACTTCCCTTCTCCATAGGCGTCCAGGTCTGCCCCTACTGATCGTGTCTCGACTTCCCTTCTCCATAGGCGTCCAGGTCTGCCTCTACTTCCGTGTCTCGATTTCCCTTCTCCGTGAGTGTCTAGGTCTGCCCCTACTTCTCGTGTCTCGAATTCCCTTTTCCTTGAGTGTCTAGGTCTGCCTCTTCTTCCGTGTCTCGACTTCCCTTTTCCTTGAGTGTCTAGGTCTGCACCTACTTCTCGTGTCTCGACTTCCCTTCTCCGTGAGTGTCTAGGTCTGCCCCTACTTCTCGTGTCTCGACTTCCCTTTTCCTTGAGTGTCTAGGTCTGCCTCTTCTTCCGTGTCTCGACTTCCCTTTTCCTTGAGTGTCTAGGTCTGCACCTACTTCCGTGTCTCGACTTCCCTTCTCCATAGGCGTCCAGGTCTGCCTCTACTTCCGTGTCTCGACTTCCCTTTTCCTTGAGTGTCTAGGTCGGCCCCTACTTCTCGTGTCTCGACTTCCCTTCTCCTTGAGTGTCTAGGTCTGCCCCTACTTCCGTGTCTCGACTTCCCTTTTCCTTAAGTGTCTAGGTCTGCCCATACTTCTCGTGTCTCGACTTCCCTTCTCCTTGAGTGTCTAGGTCTGCCCCTACTTCCGTGTCTCGACTTCCCTTTTCCTTGAGTGTCTAGGTCTGCCCCTACTTCCGTGTCTCGACTTCCCTTTTCCTTGAGTGTCTAGGTCTGCCCTTACTTCTCGTGTTTCGACTTCCCTTTTCCTTGAGTGTCTAGGTCTGCCCCTACTTCTCGTGTCTCGACTTCCCTTTTCCTTGAGTGTCTAGGTCTGCCCCTACTTCCCTTTGCTTTGATGATTCCAGACCAGCCACCGTTTTGAAGCCCTATCAGTTGGTTTCCGTAATATATGTTCTATACATCGACAACGCCTTTTCTTTACGTCTAGTCCCACTAACATCTGTCCCGTTCTTTGCCACAGTTATAATAGATAATTTATCACACCATTGTATTTCCTAAATTCGGCGCAAGCATCCATTGATGAAGGCTTTGACCTTTCAAGTTGTTTTTTTTTTCTTTGTTCACCATGTCACATTACTCATGCAAAAGGATATACTTAACATTGGAGTTTAATATCTGTATTTTTTGTGGTGGAATTAATTTCATTCGATTTCCACAAATTCAATCAAAACCCATTTCGCATTTTGTATTCTTTATTTGATATCTTCATCAGTACCTTAGACCTTGTCTGTACTTTTGCCACGACATATATATAAAAATATATATATATATATATATATATATATAAATATATATATATATATATATATATATATATATATATATATATATATATATATATATATATATATATATATATATATATATAATGATTATACATGATATAGTACAGTGTCTTCCAGTAAAATCCGATTTTCGTTAATGCTTTTCAGCTCAGAATCTGTAATTTTGCTCTGAGTTCTCCAAGACCAAATTTCATTCAACTGTTTTTACGCTTACCTCCCATATCGTTATATCAATCAATTCATATTTTTACATCGAACATCGTCTGCAATCGAGGTCCAACATTCTCTATTTCTTACCTACCTGTGCTGGGAACTAAGACCCTAGTCCAGTCAGGAACAACATACTGACCAGAACGTCGTGGCAGGGTCAGGAACAAAACATTTATCAAGACCACAATTTCTCTTCCATGTTGCGTTTCCTGGAAACATATTGTTTTCAAGGCTGCCTTGCTGACGAGATGTGGATTGATGTAATCCCCGTAGTTGGAAACACTACGCAGATGAAGTCAAACATAACACGCCCGCCTGGAGAACCCCATCATATCTTCAGCATACTCAGGATGTGAGGAAAGCTACTACAACCTTTAACTTAACGTCCTTTTCAGGCCGCACAAAAGAGTAAACTTACTCGTCGTGGGCATTAAACAACAACAATACAATGGTATGCGCAATTTAACTGGCATTTACCTGCCTATCTATTGCTGTTATATTCTCACGTATAACTGCCTACCTCTGGCACTGCGACTTTCTATTCTTCCTTCAAGTACGATTTCAGTAAGATCTGTTTTGTTAATGTGCCTAACTGTTTTCACTAGTTGCCATTACATAATTAATTATCCAATTTACAAGCATAACGATCGATGTTTCTGATATGAATAACGGCCACACAAGTCTTATACTCTCTTCAACAATAAAACACTCAGTGAAGAAATAAAAGTTTTACTGCCATAGAAAGTTCAGTACTTTGTTCCGGTATTATTGAATTTACCATATGCTGACTCTGCGTCTACATGTTCATAATCTCACGCATTCATGAACACCCATACACAGCACACATAAACATGCACACCCACACTTATCACACATAAACATGCACACCCACACTCATCACACACAAACATTCACACCCACACTCATCACACATAAACATTCACACCCACACTCATCACACACAAACATGCACACCCACACTCATCACACACAAACATTCACACCCACACTCATCACACATAAACATGCACACCCACACTCATCAAACATAAACATGCACACCCACACTCATCACACATAAACATGCACACCCACACTTATCACACACAAACATGCACACTCACACTCAGCACACATAAAGATGCAGACCTTCACACATCACACATAAACATGCACACCCACACACAGCACACATAAACATGAACACCCACACTTATCACACGTAAACATGCACACCCACACTTACCACACGTAAACATGCACACCCACACTCATTACACATAAACATGCACACCCACACTTATCACACATAAACATGCACACCCACACTCAGCACACATAAACATGCACACCCACACTTATCACACATAAACATGCACACCAACTCTTATCACACATAAACATGCACACCCACACTTCTCACACATAAACATGCACACCCACACTTATCACACATAAACATGCACACCCACACTCAGCACACATAAACATGCACACCCACATTTATCACACATAAACATGCACACCCACACTTATCACACATAAACATGCACACCCACACTCAGCACACATAAACATGCACACCCACACTCATCACACATAAACATTCACACCCACACTTATCACACATAAACGTGCACACCCACACTTATCACACATAAACATGCACACCCACACTCAGAACACATAAACATGCACACCCACACTTATCACACATAAACATGCACACCCCCACTCATCACACATAAACATTCACACCCACACTTATCACACATAAACATGCACACCCACACTCATCACACATAAACATGCACACCCACACTCAGCACACATAAATATGCACACCCACACTTATCACACATAAACATGCACACCCACACTCATCACACATAAACATGCACACCCACACTCATCACACATAAACATGCACACCCACACTTATCACACAAAAACATGCACACTCACACTCATCACACATAAACATGCACACCCACACTCAGCACACATAAACATGCACACCCACACTTATCACACATAAACATGCACACCCACACTCATCACACATAAACATGCACACCCACACTCAGCACACATAAACATGCACACCCACACTCAGCACACATAAACATGCACACCCACACTCATCACACATAAACATGCACACCCACACTTATCACAAATAAACATGCAAACCCACACTTATCACACATAAACATTCACACCCACACTTATCACACATAAACATGCACACCCACACTTATCACACTGAAACATGCACACCCACACTCAGCACACATAAACATGCACACCCACACTTATCACACATAAACATGCACACCCACACTCAGCACACATAAACATGTACACCCACACTTATCACACATAAACATGCACACCCACACTTATCACACATGAACATGCACACCCACACACAAACATGCACACTCACACTCATCACACATAAACATGCACACCCACACTTATCACACATAAACATACACACCCACACTTATCACACATAAACATGCACACCCAAACTCAGCACACATAAACATGCACACCCACACTTATCACACATAAACATGCACACCCACACTTATCACACATGAACATGCACACCCACACACAAACATGCACACCCACACTCATCACACATAAACATGCACACCCACATTTATCACACATAAACATGCACACCCACACTTATCACACATAAACATTCACACCCACACTTATCACACATAAACATGCACACCCACACTTATCACACATAAACATGCACACCCACACTCATCACACACAAACATTCACACCCACACTCATCACACATAAACATTCACACCCACACTCATCACACACAAACTTGCACACCCACACTCATCACACAAAAACATTCACACCCACACTCATCACACATAAACATGCACACCCACACTCATCACACATAAACATGCACACCCACACTCATCACACATAAACATTCACACCCACACTCATCACACATAAACATTCACACCCACACTCATCACACACAAACATGCACACCCACACTCATCACACACAAACATTCACACCCACACTCATCACACATAAACATGCACACCCACACTTATCACACATGAACATGCACACCCACACACAAACATGCACACCCACACTCATCACACATAAACATGCACACCCACACTTATCACACATAAACATACACACCCACACTTATCACACATAAACATGCACACCCACACTCAGCACACATAAACATGCACACCCACACTTACCACACGTAAAGATGCAGACCTTCACACATCACACATAAACATGCACACCCACACTTATCACACATAAACATGCACACCCACACTTATCACACATAAACATGCACACCAACTCTTATCACACATAAACATGCACACCCACACTTATCACACATAAACATGCACACCCACACTTATCACACATAAACATGCACACCCACACTCAGCACACATAAACATGCACACCCACATTTATCACACATAAACATGCACACCCACACTTATCACACATAAACATGCACACCCACATTCAGCACACATAAACATGCACACCCACACTCATCACACATAAACATTCACACCCACACTTATCACACATAAACGTGCACACCCACACTTATCACACATAAACATGCACACCCACACTCAGCACACATAAACATGCACACCCACACTTATCACACATAAACATTCACACCCACACTTATCACACATAAACATGCACACCCACACTCATCACACATAAACATGCACACCCACACTCAGCAGACATAAACATGCACACCCACACTTATCACACATAAACATGCACACCCACACTTATCACACATAAACATGCACACCCACACTTATCACACATAAACATGCACACCCACACTTATCACACATAAACATTCACACCCACACTTATCACACATAAACATTCACACCCACACTTATCACACATAAACATTCACACCCACACTTATCACACATAAACATGCACACCCACACTTATCACACATAAACATTCACACCCACACTCAGCACACATAAACATGCACACCCACACTTATCACACATAAACATGCACACCCACACTCAGCACACATAAACATGTACACCCATACTTATCACACATAAACATGCACACCCACACTTATCACACATAAACATACACACCCACACTTATCACACATAAACATGCACACCCACACTCAGCACACATAAACATGCACACTCACACTCATCACATATAAACATGCACACCCACACTTATCACACATAAACATACACACCCACACTTATCACACATAAACATGCACACCCACACTCAGCACACATAAACATGCACACCCACACTTATCACACATAAACATGCACACCCACACTTATCACACATGAACATGCACACCCACACACAAACATGCACACCCACACTCATCACACATAAACATGCACACCCACACTTATCACACATAAACATACACACCCACACTTATCACACATAAACATGCACACCCACATTCAGCACACATAAACATGCACACCCACACTTATCACACATAAACATGCACACCCACACTTATCACACATGAACATGCACACCCACACACAAACATGCACACCCACACTCATCACACATAAACATGCACACCCACACTTATCACACATAAACATGCACACCCACACTTATCACACATAAACATTCACACCCACACTTATCACACATAAACATGCACACCCACACTTATCACACATAAACATGCACACCCACACTCAGCACACATAAACATGCACACCCACACTTATCACACATAAACATGCACACCCACACTCAGCACACATAAACATGCACACCCACACTTATCACACATAAACATGCACACCCACACACAAACATGCACACCCACACTCATCACACATAAACATGCACACCCACACTTATCACACATAAACATACACACCCACACTTATCACACATAAACATGCACACCCACACTCAGCACACATAAACATGCACACCCACACTTATCACACATAAACATGCACACCCACACTTATCACACATGAACATGCACACCCACACACAAACATGCACACCCACACTCATCACACATAAACATGCACACCCACACTTATCACACATAAACATGCACACCCACACTTATCACACATAAACATGCACACCCACACTTATCACACATAAACATGCACACCCACACTTATCACACATAAACATGCACACCCACACACAAATATGCACACCCACACTTATCACACATAAACATGCACACCCACAGACAAAGTCAGGCTAATGTCCACATGATAATGCTCAGACTATGGTCACAATTTAGCCACTTAAACACATCCTCACCTCCCAAGCATGACAATGTACACTGAATACGCATAACTGAGAACCATAATATACGTCTCAGTACGGCCATCAAATGGACAATTTTCTACCCGAGGGGCCAACTATGCGGCGAGCATAAATAATGATTTTCCTTCTTCATTTTCACCTTCACGCCTCGTGATCTTCTTCATACTTTATTTTCGTTCCCTCCGAAGCATAGAGCGACCACTTCAATGTAGTCCCTAAGTGGTAGATTATCTAAAAAAATTTGCCAGTATGCCATCTTGCAGTGGTGCTTAATTTAGCAAAAGATGTTGCACGATATTATAGATATACATTCATAACAGCATTTTACAAAATATTATTTTATTGACAACTGTGTGTTCCCTTGACGCGACAAAAGGTTCACTGAGCCACAGTGACGCGTGAGACTTGGTTTGGAGCACCGGAGTTACTTTGGATCAGTGGCAAACGTATTGGTCGAGACAACTGACGGTAACTCGGGAGGCACTCTGGTCTTACCTCTCCGTGAGACCAGAAGTCGATATAAACTTGCGGGATTCTTCTACTTCTTCTTCGTACGCTGTCAGACGTCGACCTTTATTTTTTCGAAAAAAGCAGCGGTCATCCTGAGGCTGTCGACACTGTCATAGAGCTTGTCTAGTGTTGCCACTGGTGATGGTCACATATGCTTTCTCTGATTCTCGTATGTCGGGCAGTTTTGCAGCAGATGATCAGCGGTCATTTTCCCGGTTCCACAAGTGCATTCGTCAGTGTCACCTATCTTCAATTTATTGAATAGGTGGTACCTCAGTCTGTTGTGGCCTGTGCGAAGTCTGAAGACCACGACCTGCTCTCTTCTGTTCTACTGGTAATATGCATCGTTTTTTTGTGTAGCCAGTTTGTTCTGTTTCCCATTTGGTCATGTATATGGCCCTAATAAGCCTTTTGGACTCTTCGTAGGTCACACTAGGATCTGGTTGTGGTAGTCTTGCACCTTCTTTTGCCAGTCTGTCTGCCTCCTCGTTTCCTTGGATGTTACTTGTTTTGGTGCGGACTGCTGGCTTAGTTGACAGAGTACTGCTCTTAAATCATTAAGTTCAGAATTTGTCTGGCTTTTTAGTGCTGTGACTACAGCCAGGGCACCTGTAAACAAGACTATATGGCTTTCAATTCTTTTGCCTGTCACTATTTCTTCTACTTCAGCCCTCAGTGCCTCTGCCTCCGCTCTGAAATTGCTTGAGTATTTTCCAGTTGCCACTGACAGTGTTATTTTTCTGCATTTTGTAGGCTCAGGAATGCCCCTGCCCCTCCGTTCTGTGTTGTGTTTGTTACAGAACCGTCGGTGTATGCATTGGTCCAGTCCATGCTTGGGTAGTTTTTCGTTATGTACCTCAGGGTTGTATCTCTTGTTTCTTTTTCAGTCTGGCTGTTCTTGTTTCCAATACCTGATACATTTTCTACCACCTCCGGAAATATATGCTGCCTCCAGGTAGGTTTGTGAACAGTAGGTATGGGCTTCGGTGTTGTTAATGTGTTCATGGGGTCTTTGCTCATCTTTGCTTTGGCTATTTCTGCAAAGTTTCTCCGCTTTAGTTTCCCATTTCCAAATCTATTTAGTCTCTGATGCATTGGATGATCTGTCAGTCTTCTGAGTTTCTCTGCTTGCTGCTGGGTTCTGCTGTCTCTTTTGTCGGTCAGGGATTGCAAATTTGTAATCTTTTCAAGTTCTATAATTGGCATTGACTTCATGCCTCCTGTTATAACTCTCATGGCTTGGTTTTGGAGTTTGCTAATTTTATCAAAGTTCGCCTTTGCTGCTGTTGTCTATGCCGGAATGCCATACTCGAGAACTGGTCTCACTCTTCCAGTGTACAGTTTCTTTAGTATACTTTCGTCTGCTCCCCAGCTTGTGCCAGCAAGTTTCCTCATGATTGCCATTCTTTCTCTGGCTCTCATTTGGTTTATCTCGATCTGACTTTTCCATGTCACGCGCCGATCAAATGTGACTCCCAGGTAGTTTGGGTTGTCGTTTGACCGCAGATATTTGCCGTTAAGACTTATTTTGGTGTTCTGGGGTTTGTTTGAAAGCGAGAATATAGTATATGTGGTTTTTTCCTCACTTGCGGGATTCGATCGCCCACTGTTTCCGTTCATCACTGTGAGAGTGTCTTAACCTCTTGACTACAGCGACCTCTTTGTGCGTTATATTTGTTGCACATTTTCCTACCGCTCACGATATTTATTATGAGCAACACATTTGTCAATAATTTACCACACACAGGACACATAAAGTACTCGTTTCTCTATTAATATTCATTACGAAATGGTATATATTTCCTGAAGATTGTGTGATGTTTTCCTTCATATTTTTGTTCTGTTTTCATCGCATGATGAACCAAATAGATATGTATCATATTGTGCGCACCAGTCAGCAAATGGCTTGTTTTGGGATTTAGTAACCTTTAATATGCGCAAGACTAGCTAATTGACGCATATTGTAAGTGTTTCTACGGGAGCGTGTCTAGTCTGAAATGGCAAGCAGAATTCCATAGCGACAACCATATGGTTCATGAGGGATATGCATAATGTATATCTTAGTTTCCGACCTGTCTGTCTACTAGTCTGAACCATTTGCCGATTGTATAAGTAATTTTAAATTGAATTAATAGGACTTCTGTTTTTTAGTGTGTGGTCATAGTCTATAGTTAAAGTTGGATATAGTCCCATAGCAGTCGGGGATTGTTAGAAACTCCAATGTACAAAACCACAGCTTGTTCAGAGGTAGGATGGCCAGTTTCCTTGCATGATGCCTTTCCATCACTGACAGATTATTGAGTCAGATATGTGTATGTCTGCTACGTTCCTGGCAGGATGAGACGATCATGAGACACCGACACACTGGGCTTCCATGAAGGAGGCGTGCATACATTCCCATTCGGCATCAGAGAGCAGAGAACTTAGTAAAAGATGGAGTTTCACAAGAGAATAAAAAACAGGATAATCAACGTTTTGAACAAGACAACCTTTATCCAAGTCATAAAGCAAGTCGACCAAACAAGAAACAACTATCACTGTCTTGATCGAGATGAGTAAGTGATCATGTCCCGCATTAGAATAGGAAATACTAGATTGAATAAAAACTCAAACTAACCCCATAATCCATATTTATGTGCGGACAATCAGTAGAGAGTCGAACATATTCTACAAGGCTGTTATAAGCTTAGACGATCGTGTACTGAGAAATAAATTGCTCGCGGGGACGACCCTCCACACATAGCTGTTTGGTAGCCTTGACGATCTGTCCACTACGTAAACCGTTATCTAGAGAACTGGACTTCATGTGCAGACATAATGGTAACTTTATGAACATGAACAAGGCAACCGACATTACACGAACTCCAGCTAAGACGTACGCTTTTGTCTTGGAGAAATTGGGCTGCCAAGAGCTACCAGCTCATATCTGAAGGGAGTATATCATCTTGCATTATCACATAAGTAAGGCGGGTACCAATTTACAGCTGGGTTAACTAAAGCGTGCCTGTACTGTAAGTTGAACCCACTATCTTTGCCACGAAATGCCATCGCTGTACTACTACGCCAATCAGAAGACAGAATACGGTAGGAATGCATTGTTGGGCCTATGTTTCAACAATTTGAGCAACGGGGCAGTAACTGATCAAGGTACGATGTCCACAAGTTGCATATGGAATCAAATAACTACACCCACTGTTACCTTTAAAGCACGACGTGAAAGACGACTGCATAGGGTTGTTTATGGGACCTGCAAACATAATCATATGAAAACCGTTGCTATTAAAAAAATCCCCTGCAAATTAACCAATTCAGTTTTCTGTGAAGTAAATAGCTGTAGTAGAGACATGTGTATCCCATTGTGGGGGGGGGGGGGGCCAAAGCTGAACAGCTGCTAATGTCAAGACACTGCATAACTTTAAAACTGCGGACCAGCTTGAGAGTTGGTTAATTGTTCATACTGCGAAGAAAAAAGCGTTAAATTAATAGAGAAGATATTTTCTTTTCTTTTTTTCATGTTAAAGTTTTTTGAAGAAATTTGAATAAAGTGTTAACAAGCATTGTAAAAAAATGTCAGATATTCTAAACGCTCTCCACAAGTCCCAACGACCGGCTAGCAAACTATTTTAAAGATTTTTTAAAGTCAAGTCATCCCGTAACCGGTACGGTTGTTGGGGCACACACGAAGACACCCCTATACCCCAACGCCACCTCTCTCTGTCAGCGGCCGCTACTTGCGCCTCGTCTGGTCGGAGATTAATTCATTCTTTTATGTTGTCCTCCCATCTCTTTTTTGGATGACCTCTTCGTCGCCCGGCTTGTACATTTTTATGCAGAAGTTTTTTTGCAAGACCATTTTATCTCGTTATGTGGCCGTACCAAGTGAGTTTCTGTCTTTTGACCGTTGCCAGGAGGTCATCAAGTAGCCATATTGTTGTTGTGATTCTTTCTGGTATTTTCTCATTTGTAACTCGGTCTTTGTACGTGACGTATAGAAGAATTTGGAAACACATCATCTCCAAGACCTGTATCCTCCGCTGCAGATCGATTGTAATTATCCATGTCTCAGGCGCAAAGAGGAACATTGACAAGATCAAAATACGCATTAATCTGATCTTCGTGGATATGGCTAACCGTTTGTCTTGCCAGGTTTTGTTAAGCCCTGCAAGCGCTGCTATTGTCTGTGCCATTCTGGCCAACACCTCTCAATTTCATTCCTTCTTCACTGATGATTATGCCCAGATATTTGAAATGGACAAGGACTTCGAGTTTCTGGTCATTAGCTTTTATCCAACTGTTGTCTTTCCATCGTTAATCCCCATACAAAGTCAAGAGCTGGCCCATTCCCGGAGTTCAGCTGTTTCCGTCAACACGTCGATATCATCTGCAAAACGAAGGTTGGTAATCGTTTTGTCTTCTGTCTTGACAATACCAACATGATCTCCAACTGCCTCACTCATAATACCCCCAAGAAAAGTGTCGAAAAGTGTTGGGGAGACCACCGTCTCATAAAAACCAATGTGCAGAACCAGTACCCTTGCTTCCCATTCACGAGAACTGCGCTGGACGCTATGTCATACTGGTGTACAGTAATGATATTATGATATTTTCGCAGATTTAAACCTACTCGTTGTTACCTAACCCACTTTATGCCATACCGTATCAAGCGCCTTCTTGAAATCATTAAAGACTTGATTCAATTTTTGTTGATGTTCCAGATATTTCTCGTTTTTCAGTCTTAAATAAAAGATATATTGGTGAGTACTTTTTCCTTGTCTCAAACCCTGCCTTCTCTTCAGCAATGGGGATCTCCGCTTCAGATATCTGACCTTGCTAGGGTGGTTGATAAGGCCAATTGTTTTGTAATTTTGGCACAGCTTCGGGCTTCGTGACTTAGGTAGCGCTGTAAACATCGATTTTGTCTATAAGTCTGGTCAGTTTGTCCATATATTTCCCAGTTGAATGTACTGACTACATAACTTCTTTAAGGAATGTTTGTCCCAGAACAAATCCCAACTGCAAGTCAGGGAAATGTTTTAAGGATTGTTTGTCCCAGAACAAATCTTCCTGCAGGTCAAGGAAATGTTTTAAGGATTGTTTATCTCAGAACAAATCCCAACTGCAGGTCAGGGAAATGTTTTAAGGATTGTTTATCTCAGAACAAATCCCAACTGCAGGTCAGGGAAATGTTTTAACGAGTATTTGTCCCAGAACAAATCCCAACTGCAGGTAAGGGAAATTTTTTAAGGATTGTTTATCTCAGAACAAATCCCAAACTGCAGGTCACGGAAATGTTTTAAGGATTATTTGTCCCAGAACAAATCCCAACTGCAGGTCAGGGAAATGTTTTAAAGATTGTTTGTCCCAGAATAAATCCCAACTGCAGCTCAGGGAAAGGTTTTAGGGATTGTTTGTCCCAGAACAAATTTTGCTGCAGGTTAAGGAAATGTTTTAAGGATTGTTTGTCTCAGAACAAATCCCAACTGCAGGTCAGGGAAATGTTTTCAGAATTAATTGTCCCAGAACAAATCTTACTGCAGGTTAGGGAAATGTTTTAAGGATTGTTTGTCCCAGAACAAATCTTACTGCAGGTCAGGGAAATGTTTTAAGGATTTTTTGTCCCAGAACAAATCCCAACTGCAGGTCAGGGAAATATTTTAAGGATTGTTTGTCCCAGAACAGATCTTACTGCAGGTCAGGGAAATGTTTTAAGGATTTTTTATCTCAGAAAAAATCCCAACTGCAGGTCAGGGAAATGTTTTAAGGATTGTTTGTCCCAGAACAAATCTTACTGCAGGTCAGGGAAATATTTTAAAGATTGTTTATCCCAGAACAAATCCCAACTGCAGGTCAAGGAAATGTTTTCAAGATTGTTTGTCATAAAACAATTCACAACTACATTCTAGCAAACTGTCTAAAGAATTGTTTGTCACAAAACAAGTCAAAAGAATTGACTAACTAACTGATTAAAGGATTGTCTGTCACAATAAAAATCACACCTATATACTAACTAACTGTTCTGGTAAATTTAATAGCCATTAGCCCTATACTGCAAATCTTTCTTTCCAGGTATACAACACTCAAAGTTACATTTTCCATACCGCTCTAAGGTTGTTGTAGTTGTTATTATTGTTGCTGCTGTTGCTGTCCAATGCCCATAATGAGTATATTTACTCTTTTGTGGTCCCTGAAAAGGGCGTTATGTGGCAGATTATAGTAGTTTTCCGTACATCCTGAGCGTGCTGATGAAGGTGGACCGTTGTTCGCAATATTGTTATGATATGCTTGACTTCGTCTGCATGCCGCTCACTAATTCCTTGAATGCGTTGTTGTTGTTGTTGTCATGTCGATCCACATCTCTTGAGCCAGACTGCTACGAACACAGACTGTTTCCAGGGATTACATGACAAAAGGGGTGTGGTATTGGTCAGTATTTTGTGTCTGACCATGACACGACGTCCTGGTCAGTATGCTGTGCATGACTCTGGCGTAACGTCCTGGTCTGTATGTTGTGCTTGATCCCAGGGTGACGTCTTTATCAGTATGATGTGCCTGACGCTGACGTGACGTATTGGCCAGTATGTTGTGCTTGATCCTGGCGTGACGTCTTGGTCAGTATGTTGTGCTTGATTCTGGCGTGACGTCTTTGTGAGTATGCTGTGCTTGATTCTGGCGTGACGTCTTGGTCAGTATGTTGTGCCAGACGCTGACCTGACGTATTGGTCCGTATGATGTGCCTGACGCTGACGTGACATATTGGTTAGTATGTTCACCAATACTACTGCTGACAAAACAAGCGTCTCAGTTCCCTATCCACCTAAGATATAATACTCTTCAAATCTTGAGTTCCTACGTCTGTATATTGTCATTTTATAATTTAATTTCTTAAAAAACGTAGTTTGATCAATACTAATGCCTCATCAAAGCAGTCTTTGGAGAATATCTGTGCTTATTTGCGAAGCAGTTTTTTTGCAATCCTAGGCATAATTTTTTTTTAGTTTTCTAAATATTTCTCCCGTTAGTTCTATGTTCGTATTAAAATTTCGACTTACGTGAGTCTAAAAAGGTAGTAATCAGCTCAAGTCTATGTATACTTTCGTACAGTTTTCCATGGATGGACACCGTGCTACCACGTTGTGGTTTGCACGTGCCACAGGTACAGTGAACTGCAGTGTCAAACTTGAATTTTTTATATGGAAGACATCTCATTCTGTTGTTTCATGTGTGTACCCAGAAGATGGTCAGATGATTTCGCGTAGAGAGTTGGCGTCAATTCTTTACAACCAGACCTAATGTTTTTTTTTATCATTCTGATCTTCTTGATCTTCTTTGTTCGTTCTCAATCTCCCGCTACCAAGCCATGAAAAAAACTTTTCAAGTAGCAGAATATAGTCCAGAGAATGGAATGCGTTGTGTCGTGGTTTATAGCTTGACTGCGATATTTGCACCGTTCGGTCGAATACATCCGACTTCAGCAAGCATTTTTGAGTACCGGGTTCCCCTCTCTCTTTGACCCCTTCTACTTAGCCAGTCTGCTCTGTTGCAGCATGTTATCCAGGAACACCGCGTGGAGGTGTAGAAGGGTCTTGGCACCTCTGGTACGCTGATCCTGACGCTAGCAGTCAGCTATGGGTCGCTGAAAGCTGCAGTTTATGCGCTGCTCAGCGTCTTGATCCCTCACTTTGATCTGAACTTGGCCTGGATAATTGCTATTGTTTCGTCATATGAGCGTGATTGAACAAGTTTTGCCTTAATTAGTGTGCAAGACATGAGCTATTCATTTTCCTAAAGCTTGGAATGTCATTGGGTGATGTGTCCTTATTTGTCAACGTAGTCATCGTCCGGGCCACTCACAAATGCCCACATCGATCAGGTTGTTGATTCTCGTCGAGGAACAAATCAGACGTCTTCTCCTGACGCCAGGTACGCCAGAAGAGTGTCCTTTGAGGTTTTCTTTCAGCTTCGGGAAGAGGAAGTTGTCACAATAGGCCAGATGAGGGCTTTGCGATGGATGCGATCATTTGTCGCCAAACTAGCAACGCCTCAATGCAGCCAATGTTGACGTCTACTCGTATCTGGTCCAGCCTTATCATGCATGTTCTTCGTAGCTGGATTGTCACTCTTTAGAGTATGTGCCCACTTTCTGACAACACTGACATTCACACAGGTGTCACCATATGCCGCAGTCATTCCTCGTTGGAGGTCGAGACCCACACAACCTTCTGACGTCATCCAATCACAGCACGTCGTTTCAATCGTATTAATTGCAGGCCACCATTTTACTGCCTGCTGTGCGCATGCATCATCAGATTCCATTTCATAGAGTGGATATAAACATGCTGGAAAGACCACAAATAAGATCTAACAAAAATGATCACGGGGTTTCAGAATTATAGTTATTAGGAAAGACTAGAAAATATTGGTCTCGAACAGAGAAGAATTCGAGGTGACTTAATACAAGTTTATAAATTAATAAATGGAAAGGATAAATTCGACTATACCAAGTTTTCAAGAATATGAAGGCACAGCTACACATTTTTTAAAGACAGGTCCAGATTAGATATTGTAAAATATATTTGTAGTTAGAGAGTGGTGAATTCTTGGAACACATTGCCACATGATGTAGTGGAGGCAGAGTAAATTAATGCTTTCAAAAAAAGATTGGATGCTCACAGTATTTTCAGTATCGGTGGAGTGGAATAAACTGGTTGTATACAGACTCCATAGAGCCTTCTAAACCAGTATTAATGAAGTGAAGCTCCAGGCTCTTGCCCCTACATGTCCCCAAAGTCATTTCATTATATATTATTTTCACATAGGGGTCACGTGGCTCGGATCACTGTTGTCATAGTTACGACACTGGAAGTACAACTTGTCAAATCGCCCTCGTATGTTGTCTCTACGTGATTGTGATGTAGTATTCATCCCTGTTTGGCAAGTCTGTCTGCTTCTCTGTTGTCTATGATATTGCATTGGGCTTGTATTCCTTGGATTGTGCTTGTATTGCAGGACTTGACCAGGCGTTCGATAGATATTGTTGTTGTTGATGTTGCTGCTGCTGTTGTTGTTTAATGCCTACATTGAGTAAGTTTACTTTTTTGTGCGCCCTGAACAGGACGGTAAATGGCGAATTGTAGATGCTTCTTCAGATCCCGAGCGTACTGATGAAGGTGGACGCATGGTCCTCCAGGCGGTGGTGCTATGCTAAGCTTCAACTGCGGAGTGCTCATTACTTCGGAGATCACATCGATCCACATCTCATCAGCCAGGCCACCTTGAAAACATCCTGTTTCTATGTAATGCAACATGGAAGAGAAAGGGCGTTCGAGTGAGTCTGCTTGTTCCTAGTGAATGTTTGAGCTATTGCTGAGGGCCGTTATCGCTGAGGGAGCATCTATGAACAGGACCATTTGTTTCTTTGTTGGCTTCTGAAGTCTAAAAGGGTTTCGGTTTGCTAGCTCATGGTTGCATTTTATATATTAGTTTGAAGGTTGTAAAAACCGTTGTAATTTGTTCCATGAAAACAAGATGCGAAACGTCTTGTATTTAACACATATGCCCATGGGAAGAGTAGATTAACGTCTGGATAGGCAAAACATGCAGATCAGAAAATGTTATTCAGAGTCAGGTAAAATATACTGACCAAGGCTCCCGCTTCCCTTTCTAGCAGTTCTTGCTGGAAACACACTGTTTCATGGCAGATTGAATAACGAAATGTCGGATCGACGTGATCTCCGTAGTAGTTATCTTTACGCAGAAAAACACAACAGCTAGGAAGACTTTGGTCCACGTTCACCAGCACGCTCGGGATGTGAGGATAGCTTTTGCAAGCAAAACCACTTAACGCCTTTTCCGGGACTAACAAGAGAGTCAAGTTAATCATTGTGGGTATTAACGATAACAAAAACATATGTCCCAAAAGCCTACACAACAGATAGTACTTATTGATGTTTAGGAATGCCTACAATGAGTAGATTACATATTTGTGCGCCCTGAAAAGGACGTTAAGTGGCTGGTTGCAGTAGCTTTTCTTGGACTGTAGTCCTCTAGGTGGTTGTGCTATGCTTGGCTTTATCTGCGTGTCACTCACTACTACGGGGATCACATCGATCCCTCACCTAGTTGGATAGGTTTCTTGAAAACAGCTCGTTTCCAATGAGGGCTACTAGGAAGTCGAGGTGAGGGTCTTGGCCAGTATATTTTGCCTTACCCTGACTAACATGTCTGATCAGTATGTTGTGCCTGACCAGACGTTAGTCTTCCTCCCCAGATCTTACCTAGGATTGAAAGAAAATGCTGCAAACAATATCCTACATTTGAAATAGGAGAAAGTACAGTGGCATATCGTTCTCACAAAGACCCAAAGAACACACGAGAGATGACAATTCTAATAATTAAACGGTGACAATGAAGAGGAAAAATAAAAAGGTAATAAAGAAACGAAAGAAGAAAACAATGAGGAAGATGATACACATAAACAATGTTTTTTTTAAATTTTGCGTTCGCTTTATTTACTCAAATCATCAAGGCGGTGTGCGTTGCACTGTGGTTTTTATTTTGCGCCTGTCGGCCCAGTGCATCCGACTTCAGCGTGCATTTTATGTAAGGGTCTGCTTCCTTTTGCTTTTTCCTTTTGCTTCCCCGGGGTAACGGCCGGTGCTGTGATGGGAATCGAACCCATCACCTTCTGGTTGTGAGCTTAACCCCTAGCCCACGCCGTTCCCGATGATACTAATGTTAATGCTACAGGTCGTAATGATGATTAAAATGGTGATAATGAAGATGATCATCAAACAGAAGAAGAAGAGGATGATAAAGATGATACTGTTGATGGGGCTTGTGGTGATTAAAATGATGATGATAATGATGATGACAATAATGAAAAAAAGAAAATGAAGATGGCTCAGGAAGATGATAATAGTGTTGATCGTGCTGGATGTGATGATGATTAAAATGATGATGATGTTGAAGCTGATAATGAAGCAGAAGAAAATGAAGACGGTGATGATGATGATGCTAATGTTGATGGAGCTGGTTGTGATAATGATTAACATTATAACGATGATGATGATCGAAATGATAATGAAGCACAATAAGAAGACAATGATGACAAAAATGATATCAATGATAGTTGTGCTGATGATGTCTATCATAACTAAAATGATTTTCACACAATGATGAGTATGAAGTACAATACGATGATGGTGAAGCAGAAGATGAAACGTTGATGGTAATAACGATGATAAAGAAGCCGAAACAGAAGAAATCAATATATTTGATAAGCTTGGAGAATCATAGTAGCCTGACTTCCAATTATCACACCCTGTGTTCATACGGCCGAGTGATCAGAAATTCAATCAATATGGAAAAGCCAATTGTTTCCATTAATGTATCTGTTATTTTCTCCCGAGGCGCCATTGAGGTCGTTATTTAAATGGCTAACGTTTGTGTTTGGGGTAGGTCATTATTCTGGACCTGTGACCCGACCTTGGTACTCTTTGAATACGGTATCGAATGTTTAATGTACTGGCACTTGGCGTCTGTGGTCCTTCACGTATCAATAACTGATAAAGAGGGCGAAAAATTGGTGACAAACTTTGTAGCACACTCTCTAGCAGATTTTGTCTGGGCAATTGGGTTCTCGATTGGTTTGGAAGTGACCGGGAGACCATGAAATTCATAACGGTTCTGTTAGTCTGAGAAATCCCCGCTGTCTGCCCCCTCCCAGTGTCCCTTACACACATGGCACCGTCTCACAATAGAGCCCGCAGCTCAAAACCTTAGTCCCGCGAGGAATCATGACACAATCCAACTGCAATTGTTGTTGTTGAGTTTTCCTAGAGAGAAAAAAAAAATCCAATCAGCCATCCTCGTAGGAGTCTCTTGTCTTTCACCAGGTTGATGATCTTCGTTTCTCACACACCCCATTACATTTCAAGCCCGATTCAAGTTTGCTTGAACGCCCCTGTGTTTTCAATGGACATTCTGAATTAGCAATCATATTCCTATCCCAGAAGCGCCTAACCCTGCCCTTGATGATGGCCTCAAGTTAAGTCCAAGACTAGCCGTCCCAGTATAGAAATTTATTGTGTCCCGTTTGTCCCCTCTATCATCGAGGACCGAATCTTTCCAATCATTAAATGGAACTCTTGGGAGTTTTGATGCGGGACAAGGTTAAGAATTGTTTTAATGCCGTTGCCGGTTGATTGATCCCAGGAACTAAGAAAAACATGTTCCTTTCACCGCTTCACTATTAAGCCCTCTTATGAGTTAATGAAGGCAACCAAGGTTAAAGTTATATGAAGTACGTTGATAGAAGGTAAACATCTCTTCTGGAAGATATTTATTTAAAAACAAAGCGAAGGTCCGACGGTCGACGTCGGAATTTATTTCTAATGCTGGAGTAATCGAGGTGGTTTAAAGGCTGAGGCCTACAGGTCGCCTCGGAACTGGTGTCGCCACGTCGTGCGATGTTGATTTATTTCACCCCTACACATTTGACAGAAAAATACTTAGTTGGTAGTTGTGGATAGACTGAGTAGCACTGCGCATCAGTGCCGAAATAATACTATTTTTTCTATTTATACCGTCCCGTTTTATGTAGCCATGTGGTCCCGTTTTCTATAGCATACCATCACGTTTTATGTAGACATGCGGTCCCGTTTTCTATAGCCAAACCGACCCGTTTTATGTAGCCATGCAGTCCCGTTTTATGCAGCCATGCAGTCCCGTTTTCTGTAGCCATACCGTTCCGTTTTATGTAGCCATGCGGTCCCGTTCTCTATAACCATACCGTCCCGTTTTATGTAGCCATGCGGTCCCGTTTTCTATAACCATACCGTCCCGTTTTATGTAGCCATGCGGTCCCGTTTTCTATAGTCATACCGTCCGGTTTTATGTAGCCATGCGGTCCCGATTTCTGTAACCATACCGTTCCGTTTTATGTAGCCATGCGGTCCCGTTTTCTATAGCATACCATCTCGTTTTATGTAGACATGCGGTCCCGTTTTCTATAGCCAAACCGACCCGTTTTATGTAGCCATGCAGTCCCGTTTTATGTAGCCATGCAGTCCCGTTTTCTGTAGCCATACCGTTCCGTTTTATGTAGCCATGCGGTCCCGTTCTCTATAACCATACCGTCCCGTCTTATGTAGCCATGCGGTCCCGTTTTCTATAACCATACCGTCCCGTTTTATGTAGCCATGCGGTCCCGTTTTCTATAACCATACCGTCCCGTTTTATGTAGCCATACTCATTAGCATTGTCAACAAATGACTTTTTAAGTACTGTGTTGGGGCTGTGTTTTCTTGTGTGTTCTTTTTTTCCTCATTTCTGTGTTAGATATACCTAATATTAACATTGCATCTTTTTTGATTAAAAAGGATAATTAATGTAGGACACTTTGTCCTGTAATTCAATTTATTTTCTCTCACAATAACAAGCTGATGGATGATTCGTGAGCAGGTTCTTTGTGGGTCATCAATCAATCAATCAATTAATCAATCAATTAATCAATCAAATGACATAGCTCCTCGCAGTGTACAGGATATTGACAACGTCTCGTCAGCTTCCAGGGTCCTGCGCTGCTCTTTCTGTCTCTCTCTCTCTCTCTCTCTAAGTTTGATAATATAATCTTAGTTCCTTCTCACATACTCCTCTTAATGTATTGTTTGGTAGGCCTCTCCTCTTCCCTTGGGGATTCCAAGTAAGAGCACGTCTATCTTTGTTGGACGGTGCTTTCCGCAGCGTATATCCTATCTTTCACCTTTTTCTTCGCATAATTTGGTTCCTTTACTATAGGGCTTCATTCTTCAACATGCCCCACCTCGATACGCCCATTATCCTTCGTAGGCACCCGCCAGCGAAGCTTCGTTCTTGGTACAGCTGTGGCCCAATTTCCAGGAACAGTCCTGGCTAGCTGTTCATATTTCAAAAGGGATATAAAAGCAATTCTCCTTATTGAATATTGCTGTACTTATTCCGCCCCGATTAGATCTTTGATCCATAATTGTGGAGGATAGAATAAGTCCACTATTTCTCCATGCATATAGCAATAAGATGACCCAAAAGGTTGTGTTTGGGGCTAGAAAGATTCATTGTTTAAATCAAAATTACTAATAATACATGCCCATCGCAAGCGAAGATGGCGACAGCATCAGATTTGTGCTATGAAATGTTTTATCATCAGGTTATAGAGACCAATTGCAGCACAGCCGACTTTGCCGCATCAGGAAATTCATTGGATGAGTCGAATATGGAGTCATCGTGTCTTCTGCCCTTTCAAGCGGAACGCATATTCTGAGCCTCCGTGATTTGGGTTTCGCTCTGAGAACTGAGCACATTCGGTGAAGCCAAAACGCCTGGTTGGACGGTTTTATGCAAGCATCTCCAAAAAGATGGCATTAATGTTGAAGCTCTTCCTAAACACTTTCAAAGAGTGTATGTCAGTTCTGACTTCACCGTTTAACAGCTGCTTGAGGATGCGTTAATCGGGCACGCGAACAACATGTTCTGTCCATCTTATCTGGGCTTTTTGAAGAAGCGTATGGATGTTCAACATGTTAGTTTTAATAAGAATGTCAGCGTTAGACATATTGTCCTGCCATCCGATCTTGAGCAGACTACGCAGATATCACAAGTGAACACGATTTAGCTGTCTGACGTCCATGTTTCACAAACATGGCAACGACCAGAAGGCAAAACCAATGAGGAAACTGGTCAGAAATACGTTCAGAGAATTTATGTATCGTTTCTTCTGACACCTAGAAGAGCGTTTAACTTTCCTGAGCTCACGTTCATTCAAATTAAAAGGTTGCCTCTTCTTTTATTTCGACTATCATCCTGAACTATTCACTCGTGTCTGGAGGCTTAGGGAAGTATAATTTTGTTTGTGGCCTTTGAGATTTTCAATCCTTCATTCAGCAATTTTTCTATAGCAATGAAAATCCATCTTTTCCAGTGGCTCTCTATCTCTTCGTTTCAAGTCTTTTTTTTGTCTGTTGTTAAAAGCTCGCCTGATGGTTTGTTTTGGAGATATTCGTGTCATTTGCCACACATCTTTAAATGATATGTGTGTCTATAAACGTTATGTGTATTATTACTCCCACATTCTGTCCAATGTTCCTATTTCTCACTCCATCTACTCAGCTGAATCTATCCGCGACACGCAAGATTTATCGTCTTTCCTTCTTGGGCATTGGTTAGTGCCTATGTCTTACATTGATAAGCCGGGGAATTGTTATGAAAATACTTTGAATTTTGTGTCTTTTGGCCTCTAATTAAATGTTTGAAAGTCATTGTAATGAGGACAAAATGATCTAAGATGAGTACTCTGTCAACTATGGCAGCAGTCCAAACACAGAAGAGTCGAAGTTCAGTGGGTCGAATCCGATTGTAACATTCAGAACAATGAGGAGGCAGACAGACTGTCGAAATAAGATGGAAGGTTACGACAATCAGATGCAAGTGTGGCATACGAAGAGTCAAAAAGGTATATTAGGACATGGACAAATTGGAAATAGAGAATACTGGCTACACAATATTTATATCAGATGAACAGAAGAGAGCAAATGGATGTCTTCAGACTTCTCAGAGACCACAAGAGACGGTGGTACCATCTGTTACAAAACTGAAGATAGGTGCTACTGACGAACGCACGTGTGATACTATTAAAATGATCCATGAACATCTGCTGCAACTTTGCCGGACAAACGAGGACCAGAGGAAGCACATGTGGCCATCACCAGTGCTAGCACTAGACAAGATCTAAGGCAGTGTCGACAGCCTCAGCACGAACGCTGCTTTGTTTCAACAAATGCATGTCGACGACTGACAGGGTACGAAGATAAAGAAAAGAAAGAAGAAGAAGAAGTAGAAGAAGAAGAAGAAGAAGTAGAAGAAGAAGAAGAAGAAGAAGAAGACGAAGAAAAAGAAGAAGTAATCATGACAGCTATTGTGTTTTGTTCGCTATGTTATTGTATGTTCTTGCTCTTATTTATATAAGAATCCAAATTCTTTGGTTTCGGAGAGCATGCCTTACAAACATTCAACATATGAAGCATGCAATACGTGAAACATTCAACTTCTAAAACATTCAACAACTAAAACATTCAACAACAAAAACATTCAACACGTAAACAAGTAAAACATTCAACATGTAAAACATTCAACAAGTAAAACATAAAACAAGTAAAACATTCAACATATAAAACATTTAACATGTAAAACATTCAATACGTAAAACAAATAAAACGTTCAACATGTAAAAACATTCAAAAAGTAAACAATACAACAATTAAAACATGCAACAAGGGAAACATTCAAAACGTAAAATACTCAACAAGGAAAACATTCTCAACATGTAAAAGATTCAACAAGTAAAACATTCAACAAGTAGAACATTCAACAAGTAAAATGTTCAACATGTAAAACATTCAAAAATTAAACAATTCAACAAGTAAAACATTATACAAGTAAAATATTCAACAAGTTAAACATTCAAAATGTAAAACAATCAACATGTAAAACATTCAACAAGTAAACAAACAATTCAACAAGTCAAACATTCAAAAGTATGACATTCACAAGAAAAAGCTAAACAAGAAAAGCATTGCGCTTGTAAAACATCAAACAAATACACAATTCAACTTGCAAAACATTCAACAAGTAAGCCATTCAATATCTAAAACATTCAACAAGTAATCAATACAACAAGTAAAACATTCATTAAGTAAAACGTTTAACATGTAAAACATTTAATAGGTAATACATTATATCAGTAAAATATATAATACGTTGAATTAGTAAAACATTTAACATGTAAAACATTCAACAAATAAAAAACGTAAAACATTTAACACGAAAATCTTCCAACAAATTAAACACTCAACAAGCAAATCATGTAAAATATTCAAAATGTTAAACAATTAACATCTAAAATATTCAACAAGTAAAACACGTAAACCATTCTATATATAATACATTTACCATGTAAAACATTTAACACGCAAAATATTAAACACGTAAAACATTCAAGACGTTAAACACATTATACATTTAACATGTAAAATATTCAACACGCAAAATACCCAACACGTAAAATACTCAACATGTAAAACATTCAACACGTAAAACATCCAACACGTAAAACACATAACACATTCAACACGAAAAACAATAAATATGTAAAACATTCTAAATTAAATCATTCATATATTAAACACGTAATATATACAACATGTAAAACATTCAACACGTAATACATCGAACATGTAAAACATTAACCACGTCAAACATTCAACATGTTAAACATTCAACACGTAACAAATTCAACCAGTAAAATGTTCAACAAGTAAAACATTCAACTAATAAAACATTCAACAAGCTAAACATTCAACAAGTAAATCATTCAACAAGTAAAACATTCAACAAGTAAAACACGTAATACATTCAATAAGTACAGCATTCAACAAATAAAAGCCTCAACAAATAAAACATTTAACAAGTAAAACATTAAACAAGTAAAAAATTCAGCAAATAAAATATTCAACAAGTAAATCATTCAACAAGTAAAACATTCAACAAGTAAAACATTCAACAAGTAAAACATTTAACAAGTAAAACATTCAACAAGTAAATTATTCAACAAGCAAATCATTCAACAAGTAAAACATTCAACAAGTAAAACACATAATACATTTAACAAGTAAAACATTTAACAAATAAAACATTCACCAAGTGAAACATTCACCAAGTAAACCACGAAACACGTTCAACATATGAAACATTCAACACGTAAAACATTAAACAAATAAAGCAAACTTACATAGAAACAATTACTTCCAGATCAAACACAAGTTCTTTGATACTGTAAAGTAGACAAGAAACAAGAGCTCGATTTGTATTTATTTTATAACAAAAAGAAAGTAAGTAGAAAAAGCACATAACAGAGAAATGTTTTCAGATTAAGTGTTCGCTCTGTTTGACAGTGCAGTCATGTATACCAATAAAACCTTGGTGCTTATTTGATGGCGTTGCCATTGGATGTTTTAAAGTTGGGCTTTTTTAAGAGCACATTAAAGTCGAGACAGGGAACGATGTGGAATAATTAAGGATGATCAAAGGCTTATGAAGCGGAACATCAAAGTGTGTGGCACACTGGAGGTGTATTAGTGCAGCTGAGGACATACGTATAGTTAATATTATAACAGATGCTCCCAATCTTTTCTAGATAACGGATCCCACCGAAGACAATAACAATTCAGTGTAACTTCCTCCAAACATTATTTCTTCTTAACTCTCCTTTGTCACACAGGTAGAGTTAAAGAGCTACACATTAAAAAGAATTAGTTATGTAATAAATATGTTTTTGCTTGGGATCTCTATGGGAGTCTTCGTGGATGTAAAGTAGACCGAAGACCCTTACTTGGGAACAACTTTTTGAAAGAGATTTGCCGCATGAAACATGCACGAGGTCTGTTTAAAATGAATTGGACTTTTTTGTTCGGGAAAAGTTCAATTGATCACTTGGTGGTCTGGAGTCATAATCCAGTTCAAAGTACTGTCTTTAATAGCAGCGTGCCCTAATGGTGAAACGTCCGTTTTATAATTCCAACGTACCGTCCATTTTGGAAAACACGGGATTTTTTTCCTTGGTTGATCTCGTGAGTGCCTCCATCCTAAGTTACCGCCAGTCGTTTCAACTGATAGTCTTGACACTGGTCCAATGCAGCTTGAGACGACAGCGTGTGGTTGATGACCAGCGCAGTGTCTGCCTCACTTTAATCCAAGTACAGCGGAAGGTACATTATCATGGCTAAATATGTATGATGATATTGTCATCATAGCTTGCGATAAGCAACTAACTATCATTGGAACGTCACATACTTCTCACTGTGGTCTGGACATTGTTGAAACTATTTCTTAAAGGCCTCTTTGAGTGTAATTGTGCGTCTCGTTCCGCATAATGTCTTCCCGCGACTCAAATCGGGTCCCTTCCAGTGATAATTTCAATTTGGAGAACAGCGAAAAATCACAAGAAGCCATCTCAGGAAATTAGGGAGCCTGACAAACTAGAGGAATGTTGTCTATGGCTTTCATGATCCTGTCCGCCGCAAACAACAGGAGTTGTGGTCAACGGAAACTTGACATCTCCATCAAATTACCGCACCTGCCCAATCTTTGCGTCTGATTCAGAATTTCTTGGCCAAACACAACATTCCTCTGGTTCGCCAAGCTCACTAATCACATGGCATGTCTCATTGTGACATTTTGGCTGTCCCGTACTGAAGACTCCTAAATGTCACCCCCAAAGTTCGTATCACAAATTATTTAGTATGTCGTAAAATCGAGAATGCATGTGAACTTTACGACAACTTCTTCACAAAGAGCAATAGGCGAAAACTGACTTGGTATGGTCACGTCTCAAGGTCCAATGTCCTTGCAAATACGATACTACAGGACACAGTACAATAGAAACATTGGCTGGGATGGCTGAGAAAATGATGAGAAGACAACATATCCATGATTGAACTAATCTGCTACCCGAGTAGGCACAACAAGCATCCGTAGACAAACAGTGATGGTGCAAATTGTGGAGGTGTCAACAGGGGTACCCCAACAATCTCAGGAGGTCACGGGAAAAGCTGAATATGCCGCTGAAAGTGACAAGTGGAGAGAATACAGAACGAGCCAAAGAGGACTTCCAGAAATGCTTCCAACGATGTTGGCACTGAAGAGGAAAGTGTGTAACGTCCAGACGAGAGGCCTTTGAAGGGAGGGTTTCAGGAGGAAGCAGACTCTTACATAAAAAAGTGCCGACGCCGGATGCACTGGGCCGACAGTCGCAAAATGGAAACATAGTGCAATGAACACCACCTAGGGGAATAGTAAATACGGCGAACGCAAAAAATCAAAACAACAAAAAACAACCTATCTGTGAGTAATTGTATTTTTCCGAGCTAATAGTCCGATACATTTTGAAAAGACCTCGTATATGTTTTCATCGCTCTTCGCTGCTCGTCCTGAAAAGGATCCTTTTTTACGTATTGTCGTAGCTTACAGCGAGACTGAAATATTTGCGCATCTCGTCCCAACACTTCCGGTTTCAGCACGATATATAGGGTTCAGGTTTGCACGGATGCATTCTGTTTTCGGGGCCACCCCTTGAAGAGAAAGTAGTGTCCTAGACAGCTCTGGTTAGCTGATCATGACGCAAACAGTCAGCTATGTATCGGTGACTGATGTCTTCTTATTCATTGTGTCTGCGGTCGCACATGTATCTGTGGCAATGTGGATTACAACGAGCAGGCAGAAGTGGTAGTAACGGACTGTAAATACCAGCGGACAACAAACAATTGCATCTGTCTGTTACAGGCGATATATCTGATAATGTGCAATGCCAAAACCAGACCTAAAGTTTTCCTAGAGAAGCAAGAAGTTACGAATGCCACATGTTTTAAATATTTCAGCTCGATTGCAAGCACAATGGCGATTGCCAACAAGAAAAATGTTGGTTAGGTTAGCTAAATTGGAAAACTTATAGAAAACAGAAACAGAAGGACAAGAATATAGATATTGAGAAATGTTAATCTTCCCGTTGGCGACGTACTGATGCGAGAAATGGACAAGCACACAAACACATAGGAAGAAGATTGATATATCCAAGCTCAACACTATACGACAGTGCTCAAAATATCATGAATATCGACAAAGAAAAACCCAAAGAGTACAAAAGGAGCTGGATTTAGAATAAAATTGGCTAATGAAAAATACTGCGTCAAGGAAACTAACATACGTTAGCAACATCAAACGCTACAATGGTATATTTACATAAAAAACTAAACACTATAATAGAGTACATGCTACAAGGCAAGTGAAGAAGAAGCCGAACTTAAGTAGCGAAGCAAAGGAGGACCCGAACTTAAGTAGCGAAGTAATGAAGGACCAGAACTTAAGTAGCGAAGGAAAGAAGGACCCGAACTTAAGTAGCGAAGCAAAGAAGGACCCGAACTTGAGTAGCCAAGCAAAGAAGGACCCGAACTTAAGTAGCGAAGCAAAGAAGGACCCGAACTTAAGTAGCGAAGCAAAGGAGGACCCGAACTTAAGTAGCGAAGCAAAGAAGGACCCGAACTTAAGTAGCGAAGCAAAGAAGGACCCGAACTTGAGTAGCCAAGCAAAGAAGGACCCGAACTTAAGTAGCGAAGCAAAGAAGGACCCGAACTTAAGTAGCGAAGCAAAGGAGGACCAGAACTTAAGTAGCGAAGCAAAGAAGGACCCGAACTTAAGTAGCGAAGCAAAGAAGATCCCGAACAAAGTCGAAACCAGCAGGCAGCCTTGCTTTACACCATCGTGAATACCAAATGATTGTGCTTTGCTACAATCAAACTCGACTGTATGTTTCATGGACTCATATAATGCTATTATTAGCTGTAGTAGTTTGCTTGAGCAAGCTATGTAAGAGAGTCGGTCTCTACTAACCAAAAAAAAATGACTTTCTTGGATCAATGAATGCCATATAAAAGAGCTGAATTTGCCCAAGTGACTTTTCCTGAAGCTGCTGAACAGAAGAAAAAAGTATTTCGTTGATTTTCCAGACTTGACTCCACACTGCGACTCCGAAAACATCCTCATCATCATAGGCGTCTCAGTCTATGCAGACCATGCGTGTGGCGCCCTGGGAGTTTTGTCCATCTCAATCTCCTGTATTTCGACACTGTCTGTTATGGCTGTAAATGAGATCCACAAGTGAGTCCTTGCCATGCTACGTAGGCTGACCCGCCGGTGTGTTATTGATCTTTTTAGACTTTCTCTTTTCTCTGCAGCCAGAAGGCCTCTACAAGAGTCAGCAGCCACTATGTCCCCTCAAACTGACTCCGGATATACACGGTCAGCCAATTGCAGTAATTGTGTCAAAATTACTCTAGCAAATACTTTGCCTGCAGCACTGAATAGAAACACCTCGATAGTTATTACAGTTCCATCTATCAGCATGTTTGTTTGTTTAATGTTGCAATATGTGCATGTCTCATATATTGACGTATAATGGCCTCTTTCCAGCACTGACACAACATCATATGGAATGGCTGCAAGGGCGCACTCTTACAGCGCTTGATCAAACCAGTCGCAACTTGGGCCTTTGCCCGGGGGAAATGTGTAAAAAGCTTTTCTCCAGCACAGTGAGGAGGAAAAGTCGTCAATGGCTAAACACATGTTGACCAACCCTATGTTTTTGTGGCTCAAAGTTTCAGCAGGATTAGGCAGCCAGCCCCATGTTTTAAGGACATCAAATGCGGGTCAGCGGTATAGATGAGAGGTAAAGGTGATTCTCTATCAAGACAAAAAAAAACAAGTGCCGAATGATGGGGTTGTAAACACCACACGTTTGAACGTGCCCTGGTGTCAAGACATGTCGGGTCAGCGTCTTGTCATATTGGAGATTGACTAAAACTCAAAGATCCCGTGCAAACGCTAAGAACGTGAAAGAACCCATGGCAGAAGAAAATCGATCAGAAAAGACTGCTAGCCGCTGTCCAGTCAAACATGCCAAATAGTAGTACATTTAGTACAAGACGTAACCTATCTTTCCCTAGGTCGTGTTAGCCGAGGAAGTAAACATTGCACAATAGAGAAAATGCCACGAATAGGGTCAGCTACCTGGCAGCAGGTATGACATGCCTATTTGAGTACCTGGATTCCAAGTATCCCAAATAATGCGGTGTGGGCCATTTGTTTCAACAAATAGAGCCATGGACTAAGATTAGTAAGTTACACTGTGTGGCCACTGCCGAGTCAAGTGGCTTTTACTCCTATAAAACCTTTTAGCAAAAAGGCAAAGGCGTAGACGATGATGGCATGATTAATCTTGCTAACGCTATTTTTAGCAAGGATTAACAGTGCTACTTTTTATCCTCACTCCGTCGTCTCGAGCCGCCCAACCCCAGTGGCAAGTCCAGGACAAGACAATTAGGGGGCGAATACGTGATGCAGGGGACTCCGCATCAAACACCCGTGAAAAAGACGGTGGAGTCTACTAGCAGACTCCGGCAATAAGAATAAACGCCGAAGTTGTGGTTTTTATGATGAAAGCATAACATTAGGTCAATCACTTGCATATGACATGTATTCAGAACAGACCACAAATATTATCATAGAGAGAAGTTAAAACGAGAAGGAATTCTCAACTGCAACTATATGTTCCAAAGACATATACAACATATAGCTTCTGACAGCTTCTTCGTCTTCTTCTTCTATCAACTGTTGCAATGCATCTATCCGGGGGAGATTCTTGAAGGAGGCTGAGCGTTTCAGGTCTTCGCCGATCGCCACAGCTATTCAAACTTCCACGGGCCAGATTGTCTCTCTTTGGTCTGTATTAATAAGCGAATACTGCAGGTTATGTTCTGGATGCTCCACAATTGCAAGTGGCGGTGTCAATAAGACCCAATCTGTTGAGGTGGACCATGAAATATCAATGTCCCGTCGGAATCTGAAGATCTTTGTTACCCCATCTCTGCAAAGTTTGTATATGCTGCCATTTTCTATTTGTACTGCTCTCTACATTCCGTCCACATGGAGGATTTGATGAGTGTCTTTGCTTCGTTGTGGCTCTGTGGATAGCCGAGTCTGTGTGAGGCCATTTCGGGCTTTTGCGAGCTCATCTGCGGTCTAGTTTCCAATGAACCAACAGTGGGCCGAAATCCTCTGTAGGAGTAGATCTGTTTTCTGGGCTTCTGACAACAACATCTAAATCATTGGTCCTCGCAGTGTAAGACTGATCATTATAGCAGGAGAAGGATATAGGTACGATTATGTGGCTCCTTGAAACCAACATCCTCTGAGTAGATGATACTTCTTCTTCTTCTTCTTCTTCTTCTTCTTCTTCTTCTTCTTTATCGTACGCAGTCAGACATCGACCTTTACTTTTTCGAAAAAGGCAGCGGTCATCCTGAGGCTGTCGACACTGCCAAAGAGCTTGTCTAGTGTTGCCACTGGTGATGGCCACATCTGCTTTCTCTGATCCTCGTATGTCGGGCAGTTTTGCAGCAAATGCTCAGCGGTCATTTTCCCGGTACCACACGGGCATTCGTCAGTGCCACCTATCTTCAATTTGTTGAATAGGTGGTACCTCAGTCTATTGTGGCCAGTGCGAAGTCTGAAGATCACGACCTGCTCTCTTCTGTTCAACTGGTAATAGGCATCGTTTTTTGTGTAGCCAGTATGTTATGTTTCCCATTTGGTCATGTATCTAGCTCTAATAAGCCGTTTTGACTCTTCGTATGTCATACTAGTATCTTGTTGTGGTAGTTTTGCACCTTCTTTTGCCAGTCTGTCTGCCTCCTCGTTGCCTTGGATGTTGCAGTGAGATGGAACCCACTTCTCCACTACCCTTTTTGGTGCGGACTGCTGGCATAGTTGACAGAGTACTGCTCTTAAATCATTAAGTTCAGTATTTTTCTGGCCTTTTAGTGCTGTGACTACGGCGAGAGCATCTGTAAGCAGGACTATGTGGCTTTCATTCCTTTTACCTGTCACCATTTCTTCCACTGCCGCCCTCAGTGCCTCTGCCTCCGCTCTGAAATTGCTTGTGTAGTATATGATACAACTACTCATAGATGGTAATGCATTCAAGAGAGGCAAAGCTCAAACTTCAAAATACTTAGCAGTCACAATCCAATGTGCAAGGCAGGAGTGTATAGATATTGCTGTCAAATTGTACAACATGCAATTTCGAAATGGCTGAAAATCGAAAAGGCGCATGGCCGGGGTGCATAGATATCACAGAAAAACTGCAAAAAGTATTAGGCTTAAATGTTTAGATGTTGCAATAAAACTGTAAAATATTTTGGGCTAAATATGCAGATAACGTAATCAAACTGTAAAATGTGCTGGTCCTAAATATGTAAATATCGCAGTAATAGTGTAAAATGTACTGGGCGTAAAGCAAATATCGCATTCAAACTGTAGAATGCACTGGCCTTAAATGTGCAAATACCGCAATCAAACTGTAAAATGGGACACTTCATTTAAGAAAAAAGAGTTAGAGTAATGAAAGAGCGGCTAACTCAGAGTCTAGGAGTGAAGACTGCGTGTGCTGTTACACTTTCACCAGTTACCGGACATATTCCATGCATTGGAAACTTTTGAGTATCCAGTTACCACACCAGATAGATAACACTACCCGGGAAGATACATATACGACATTACCGCAGTAGATGCATCTACTACTCCTGGGACGTTCCCCATATCACTTTACCCCGATAGATAACTGTATTCCCTCTGGGAATAGTGCAAGGAATTATTAGTCGCGGGCCCCACACAATGGACGGCTTCCAGGAAAGGGCAGTACCCGATAATCTATCTAGCCACAGCCACGAAGGCGATATCGGACGCGTATTGTCGACTTCCAGCCTGGTGATATGCATGCCAAGTCTAGGTAATTGTTTGTCGCCATGTGGGGTACGTACCTTCACTTTAACTTCGTAGACGCAGCGTTGGAAAAAAAAAAAGATCAATCCGACCATAAAGAGAATTTGAATGACGGGATCAAAATAATATATTTGGCTTGGCTTGGCTTAGCTTCGTTCATTCTCAATTTCCCACTACCAAACACTGAAAGTGCTTAAGTAGCAGAATGTAGTCCAGAGAACGGAATGCGTTGTGGTGTAGTTTACAGCTTGACTTCGATTTTGCACCTTTCGGTCGAACACATCCGACTTCAGCAAGCATTTTTTTAGTACCGGGTTAGCATTCCCTCTTCGATCCCTTCTCCTTAGCCAGTCTGCCCTGCTGCAGCCTGTTATCCAGGATCACCGCGTGGAGGTGTAGAAGGGTCTTGGTAGATCTGGTTTGCTGGCCCTGACGCTAGCAGTCAGCTATGGGTCGCTGACGGCTGCAGCTCATGCACTACTCGGCATCTTGATCCCATAATATATTTGACACAGCATGTAAGGACAACTTAAAACAAGTTGTGCCATAGAGGTAAAGAAATGTTGGATGAAATTTGGACTGAAACAAACAATTTAACTCAGAAGAGACGGGGCTGGGACG